>JAPTJF010000028.1:0-181113 GCA_029339195.1 Micractinium sp. NFX-FRZ
TCAACAGCTGCCACCGCCGCCGCCGTGCTGCCGCCGCCATTGAGCTGCAGGTGCCGTGTGCTGCAGTCATGGCACCGCACCTTAGGGCTGTGTTTGTGCAGTGCGGACCTGGGCAGAGGTCTCCCTGAAGGTATGAAACCTTTGTGGTGGGCAGCAACACTTGAGCTTGCCGGTGCCGCCGCGGGTGTTCGAAGCTTGCGCGGTGGTGGCCGCCATCAGCCACTTGCTTCACGGTCTTCTCCTGCAACCGCCTGTGCAGGCTGGCCTTTATTCACTTCTGGTGCAAGCATACTCGAGTTCAAGGCATGAACAGTGCTGTTTAGCACTACCAAAACGGATTTACATGTATGTGTGGATTTGGTTCCCACACCAACTCCCCAAATTATTCCCCACCTTGGCAGTGCTGTGGGGAAAAGCAACGGACTTTTCCTGAACATAACCCGTAATAGGCGAACAAGCAGGCAAAGTAATCCCGCCCTTCATCCCCACACTCTTCCCCATGCAACTGGTTTCCCGACGTTGTCATCTCCAGAGTTCTTTCCCGCACAAGTTCCCCACGCAACAAGTTTGGGAGTACCATGTTTGTTGTGCGGGATAGTGCCATTTTAGTTAGGGAAAATAAAAAGTGGGGAAATGCATTCTTTGCCTGCAGGAAACGTCGGGAACAATGTCGGGTTTTTGGGTCAGATCCACTAGTGCCCACACCCGCCCAGGCCTCCACCCGTGACGCTCAACCCGGCAGCTCGCCTGCGAAGGGGACAGTCACGCCACTCGATCATAGCGTTTATTGCCCGCCGCCTGAGGGCTCGCATCGCAGGGGGCACTGCTGGTCCTGAATTCGAAGGTCACTGAAGCGGCTGTTGCCCGGACAGCCCCGCCGCCGCCGGCGACAATTTTATTCGGGAGCGGCCCAGCCAAGGGTCCTGAAACTAGAGGACGGCTCGCAAGAAACGCTGCCTGCTGCACCTAGCACGGTCAGGCCGGGTGTACTGCAAGCATACAGCGTGGCGTCATGGGTACCCAGATGGTCAAGGGTGTGGGCACTCTTCGCATGCTAGCCTCACTGCCTTCTGCAGGCTTCAGGCTGATGACAGATCCAACATGCGACCCATCCGCAGCGCGATGCCGGCATGCGCTCGTGCGCAGAGGTCATGCGCAGGCGCTCCGCTGCACCAGCGGCAGGTGCCACACCAGTACCGCCCCCTCTCCAGCTGAGCGTGCCAGCATGGCGGGCAGAGCAGTGCCAAGCCCTGCACATGACGGGCTGCCCTCCCTGTATCATAAGGTGCATGTGCTGTAGCGTAATGCTAGCCCCGCTATGCATTGGGTAAGCATGGCTGGGACCACGGGTGCCGATTTGGCTGCCGCTGTGCCTCTTGACTGCCGAGAGGCGGGGGCGGGGGAGCGGGTCAGCGGCACACCCCACTGGGCACATCCCCACCCTCTCCCTCCTGCCACAGCAGCCTGCCCCTGTGGTCTGTGTCCGACTCCAAGGGTCTCTTGACTTCCATGATGCCAGTAGCAGTGGGGGCATGCTGGCAAGGCAGGACCAGCTCGCTGACGCTGTGCAGCAACTTTGAAAGGGAGCAAGTCGACATGTCATTGTGTCCACATGCATGTCAGCACGTGTCCACATGCATGCCACCTCCTGCCTTGTCATGACTGGTCGGCTTTATCCATAGAGTTCATTGTCAGGATGAATCACAGGTCGGTCAATATGGTTATGGTACAGGAGGTGGGCCATCGCGGGAATTGTTGACAGGCAAGCAGGGGGCTAAGTAGGCAAGGACTGAGGCAGGGCGGGGGCTGAGAACAAGGACTGGCAGCGGAGTGAGTTCAGCTGAGAACGATTGGGGTGGTGCCGGGGCATTGCGCCATCATAGTGCAGGCCGCCTGCCCTGGCTGTTGCTCAGCACTCGTGCACAGGACGCTGGCGCCACGGCCGTCTCTCACCCAAGGGTCTGCAGGCGAGGGGGCAGGGGTGAAGACACGGGCGGGGTCACGCTAGCACCCAAGTGGGAGACACGATGCTCTTGGAGCGGCTGGCACTTGGCAGGGCAAGCGAGGGCAAGCATGCAGCGCTGCAGCTGCGCAACGTACCAGCTGCGGTAATTCAAAAACCAGCCACACTACCTGACACCTGAGGGGCACTCCCACCCTTCGCACCCAAAGAGCAGCACCCAACAACTGACCTCGCGTGCGATGGCGGCCAGGCGGGTGCGGTCCACGCCGGGGGGCATGGCCAGGTGGCGCCGGTGCAGCTCCTCCGCCACATTGGTGTACAGCATCTTCACCTCCACCTCCGCTCCGGGTGCGGGCAGCGCCGCCAGCCCGCTCTGCCGGCGCGCGTTGAGCACGGTGCGCACGGCGGCGGAGCACTCGTCGGCGTACGCGAAGCGAGCGATGCGCTGGCCCATGGTGGTGCCTGAAGGGTAGGGGGTGGGAGACGGACAAATCGTGGGGAGGTTAAACTGTTGATTTTGAGCGAGAAGGGCCCAGCAGGTGGCGCTGCAAACAATGCAAGGCACTCCCGCCGCTCGCAAGCGCAGGCGCCGCCAGGCAGAGACAGCCCGGCCGGCCTGCTGCCAGGCCCTACCAAGCGCGCCGCACCCTCTCTGAAATATCAGCGGCTCAGCGCGGGCCTGCTGCCTCAAAACTGGCGCCCCGAACCGGCCTCCAGGGGGGCTAAGCGGGGCAGGCTGCGGCTAAGTGCCCCAAGGCTGCCCGTTGCGCACCTGTGAGGTCTTAGGAGGCCTGAGAGGTGGTGGGCGGCGGGCTGCCGAAGCACGACGAGGGCGCAGGCGGAAGTGTTCGCTGCGGCAAGGAGAGTGCCGAGTGAGCAGGGGAAGCGGAAGAAGGAGCCGGAATGTCGTCGAAAGAATGGCGAGGGGGACAATCGGTGCCCGTTTGAAGGCGGCGGCCCCATGCGCCCGCGCTGCGCCCGCTGGCCTGCGCCCTCGCCGGCCTGCAACCACTTGCTGGAGAGGCCAGCGACCTGCCGGGGCCTTGGGATCTGCAACCGAAGCGCCTAAAGCGTTTACGGCTTTATTATGAGGGCTGCGCCGAGCACAGAGGAGGCAGCAGTGTTCACGCCTTTGCGCCTCCCCTTGCGCCGGCCCTGCGGCGGCGGCAACCGCCTTGCATGCGGTTGCGGACAAGTTGCAGGGGACTGCTATCTCGGCTGAACTACACTGCAAACGGTCTCCATGGTTACTGCCGGTAAACTGTAGGTATGTTCAACAGGCGCTACATATGTTGTGAAGCAACAAAACGACAGCGAGGCGCGCACGCAAAGCGCTAAGGGGATGGGGTGGAGAGCAGGTCAGAGTTGAGGAGTACATGTACAACGTCAGGAGGGTGGCACTAGCAACGACATTTTGGAGGGCATACATCTATAACTAGCACAAAGGGCTGCAAAACTGGAGGCTGCTGCGGTGGGGAGTGTCTCGCAGGGTTGGTTCAAAAATGGATAGGCGGTTGGCCGGCTGCACTGCAATGGCATAGCATTGCCGGCATAGCCTGCCGGCCAGAGGCCCGAGGGCCCGGTGTTGGGTCGTTCATTAACCATTTGGTTGGGACCTCTCAATCAAAGCTGCGGCAGCTTTGCGTACATCTCTGCAGGAAAGGCGACAAGAGGGGAGCGGGATAAGAGCCGCAGTCGGAACTTGCAGAGCTGCCAGGCGGGGGAGGGGCCCCGGCATGCCCGCCCAACTTCTGGTTGCCACACACTGACGATACTGGCAGACCACCACCACCACGGATACCACCTCGTGCTCCCCACCCCCCACTCCCTCGCTGCCTCACCGTCGATGGCAGACTGGAAGAAGGTCTGGGCCTGCGGGCGCTTCAGCTTGAAGGTGGGCGTCATCATGCCGTTCTCCACGCTGAACGGCTCCGGGTGCATGTGGATGGCCGCAACCTGGCACAGCGGGATGTGGGGCGCAGAAGGCAGGGGGAGGGGTTAGCATGATATGGTGGGCGCCACCACGTGGTGACTTTGCTGCCTGCCACCTTGTGCACAGCGAGATGTGGGTGGGATGAGGGGGGTAGGTGTAGGAGGGGAGGGGTCCCAGGCTGCCAGTGGTGTGGAGGGCGGGCACACCCAGCGCACATTGTGCAGGGGCGCAGCCGGCTGCCGGCAGCCAGAGCAGCACGAGCGCTGCGTCCGGCAGCGGCGCCGCATGCTTCCAGCTCAGCGGCAGCTGCTTCGCACCAGCCAGCAGTGCAGGGTCAGCGTAACAAGTGAGCAGCCCACCTGCTCAAACCCCTTGAGCCCAGCGGCCCGCCCCTCCTCCAGCATGCTCTTCAGCACCGCAGCCACCACCTGTGGACAGGAGGCAATGGGAAAGGGGTCCAAGGATTGGAGTCATCTTGGCTGGGTGTGTGGGTGGGTGGGGCAGGCCGCATGTGAGGAAGCAGGGCACAGGGCAGCGGCCACGCTGGATGGACAGGAGTGTGGCAGGCTCGACCAAAGAGCCCGCCGCCCCACGCTGAAAGCCGCCCGTCGCTTCCCCAGGCAGCCTCTACTGTGCCGCACACCTCACTCCCACTGCAGGGCAGGCATCCCCGCTACTCAGCCTCTCACACACCCCCAAGCGGTTCCCAAGAGTCAACCGCAGGTCCCGCACAGCCCGCACGCATCCACCATCCGCCCATGCCCACATCAATCAATATACTTGCGACTTCTGCACCCCCCACGGCCGCGTTCACGCGCACCCACGGTCGCCTGCACAGCTCCCAGGCCCCTGGGCAGCGCCCCACCCCTCACCCCTGCCACACACCCACATACACTGCATCTTATACACAGCCCACCCCCACACCGCACCTGCGGGTGCCTGCACAACTCCCCTAGATCCTTGGGCAGCCCCCGCTCGCGTGCCCAGGGCAGCAGGTACTCGGGGTCGGGGATGGCCACAGCCACCAGCTGCAGAGAAGGGAAGATCCAGCACGGCAACATACAGGGCCGTGGGGCAAACACGTTGCAGTGGAGGTGGCAGGCAGCAGGAGTTGGGTGCGACCACTGCCAAGCAGTTTGCGACCAGCCAAACCAGCAGCAAGTGAGCACTGGTTGATCTATATGTATGGTTGAGAAAGTTGCGAATTACGCGGAGAAGGGCCTGCACACACACACACACACACCACCTTCCACTACAACCCAGCAGTCCCACCTGGGCGCGAAGCGAGTTTCCATACACAAAGGACTGCTGCACAAAGGGCGAGCGCGCGTAGACGTTCTCAATCTTCTCGGGCGCCACGTACTCGCCCTGGGGACGGGAGGGATACAGATGCGGAAAGGGTGGGCTGGGTGAGGTGCGGCACAGGGCGGACAGGCTTGGGAGGTAAGCGGGCCGGCACTCACAGGGGGATGGGCTGCGGTGCGTGCCTTGCTGGTTTCCTTCCGCACTTCTTTCTTGTCACACACACACACACACACACACACCTGCGCACGCTTGTGAGCACGCCTGTGCCCAACGAAGAACACACAGCCGAGGGGCTGATGTCAACAGTAAGGAATGCAACACTCCCACCTGCGCCAGCTTGAAGATGTTCTTCTTCCTGTCGATGATCTTCAGCCGCCCGCCCTCAATCCACATGCCCACGTCGCCTGCATGCACCGGTCACGGGGCGGACATTGAGGCGGCACCGGGTGAGGGGAGAGCGGGGGCCCAGCAGACAGTGTTGGCAACGGGGGCAGGGCGCAGGCTGGTGCGTAGCATCTCAGGATGGCGCTCAGGGCAAGCGGGCCGCCCTCGCACCCGTGTGCAGCCAGCCGTCGTCGTCCAGCGCCTCCCGCGTGTTCACCTCGTCCTTGTAGTAACCCTGGAAGATGATGGGGCCGCGCACACAGATCTGCAGAGGGACGGGGCGGGACCCAGTGGGGTGGTCATATAACATGTGGAGTGATGTGAGCGGTTCCGCCTTGCACTGCAACCGCGGATGCTCGTGGGCGAGCAACGCACGCAGATCTGCAGGTATTGGTGCGAGGGTGGAAGCAGTCGTGGTGTGGAAAACGGGGGTGACTTGAGAGCGATGGGCCCCCACATCAGGCGCGGCCGTGCCGCCCTCGCCCCTGCCCGGCACGCCCTCGTACCTCCCCCCGCGGGAAGGGCTTGTCTGCGTTGGTGTAGCCCATCTCAGGGATGTCGTCCAGCTTGACCTGCGGTACGGCAGAAGTACAGAAGTGGGGCAACAGCAGTACAACAGCGGTAAGGCCGTTGTGTGCAGCCCATCTTGTGTATGTCGTCCGGCTTGAACCAGCAAAGGGTACCACAAACGATTCAGTGAAAAGGTGCAGCAATTGGAAACGACGGGCAATTCGGCAGGTGGCAGGCGGCTGGGGAGCAGCGGTGGAGCGTAGGCTGGCAGTCAGCAGCAACTGGGGGGCTGGGTGGCAGCAGGCAAGGATGTGGGGCTCCCCTCCTGCCAGTCAGGGGTGGCGCACACGCCAGGCACGTGGCTTGCGCGCGGGCCGCCCGTTGAAGCTCACCTCACAGGCGGGAGAGGGCGGGCCCACGTGCCCGGTCTTGGGATCCCCCGGTGGCGTCAGGCCCACCAGGCAGCTCGTCTCGGTGAGCCCATACCCCTCCAGCACTGCAACAGGGGCAGGGCAATGGGCAATCAACTTCGTTAAGCCCACACCCCTCGAGCACTGCGCCCAAAGAGCGAAGAAGCAAGGGACCACAGTGGCCGAACGCACACACGCAGGCAAGTGAGAGCAGCACAGGGCTTGGGGGTGTATGCAGCAGGCACACATGCATGTGTGTGGCAGGAGTCTGCCAATGGGTCCAGGCAGAGCAGGCAGGCTGTGCAACGCCTTTCCATTCACCTCCGCCTTGCTACTGCCCAACCCCATCCCGCCCCGCCCACCTGTGGCCCCAAAGCAGATGCGCATGAAGTCAAACACGTCTGGGGAGATGGGGGAGGCGCCGCTGGTCAGCAGGCGCACCTCGCCTGCGAGTGGACAGGGGGGCACGGGGGTGGGGAGAGAGCGGCGTGGCGCATGGATGCCCAGGTGGTGCCTCGGAGATACCAGCACAGGTCCCCGCTGCTTGCTGGAGCCTGTCCTCGCAGCCTGCCTGCCTTGCTGATAGAAGGCGCATCTCCCAAACAACCAACCAAAGAAAGAGGCGCGCGCTGTGCAAGCACGCTGCTGCAGGCCAGCTCGCTACACCCCTCCAGCTTCTCTCCCCCACATCAAGAACTGGTATCTGGTCTCTGGTTCTCTGGTTTCTAACCTTCTTGTTGAAACAGTAACCTTGCAACCGCGCTTTGGCCTTTAGGAAAGCCAGGCAACCCCACAAGGGTGGGCTCCTGCCTCCCTCCCGCCCGCCCGCCTCCCCCTGCCCGCCTCTCACTGCATGCCCCTCCTCCTCCCAGCTCACCTCCCACCCGCGCCTTGATCTTTGAGAAGACCAGGCGGTCCCAAAAGGGCCCCATCCGCCCGCCGCTGAGGTCGCCGCGCTGCGTGGGGGTGCACAGGGGGAGCGGGCAGGTAGGGCGGGGTTGAGAGGGAAGTGTTGACAAGCACGTGCGCATGGAATGGCGGTCAGGCAGCCCGCTGTGACCCCGCCCCCAAGGCTCAACCGCACCCTCTTGAGCCCTCCCCCTCTCCTTGATGCCCCAAAGTAATGCACCAGGGAGACTGTGCCTGTACTGCCGTGTACCGCACCTGCAGCGCTGCCAGCTTGTACTTGTAGGCTGTGTTGAAGAGGGCGCGGGAGACGGGGTTGGCGGCCTGGATCTGCGGGCCGGGAGGGTGGGCAGTGAGGAGACATTTGGAAGCGGCAGGAAGGGTCCGCCAGAGTCCCAGATCAAGCATGCCTGGCAGCAGTGCATGGCAGGGCGGCACGCCAGAGGGGACAGCGATGCACAGCAGTGTGCGGCAGGTGGGCGGCAAGCCGTGCCAGGCTGCATGCAGCGTGCTGTCTGGTGCTTGCGGATCGCACCTGGGCTAGCACTTCATCACACGAAGTGTGGGGGCAAAAGGGAGATTGGGGAGGGGAGGTAGGGGACAGGAAGAGCAGGGGGGTCAAGGGAGGGTCAGGCCCGAGATGGCGGGCAGGCGGGCGGGCGTGCAGGCGGGTGGACTGGTGCTTAACACAGAGGCGGCACGAGCGCCCATGCCAGGTCGCCTCCACGCTGGCAGACAGTCTGCAAGCATGTGCGCCTGCTCTGGGCCACACAGCTAGCTTCCCAAAACCGACTGGGCACCGTCATCACACTCAGTAATGAGCGTGTAAGCCGACCAGTGGCCTCTCCTCCCACCTTTGCCGGGCATGCGGTTCCAAAAAACAAAACACCGGCCACTGCCCCCGCCCCCACCTTTGTCGTAGATGCGGTTCCACAGGCGCGGCACCGAAGAGAAGATGGTGGGCCTCAGCTCCTGGATGTCCTCCAGAAGCTCCAGCACGTTGCCCCTGCAAACAAAATAAAAAGGAAGGTAAACGAATAAGCCGTTTCGTGGCATTGTAGCAGGCTGGAGGGGTGGGCCTCAGCTGCCCGAGAGTTGTTGTTGTCTTTGTTGGGTGGGGAGCCCCCCAGCAATGCGCCGCAAAGCAAGCAGCTCAGCACCGCAGCAGCACAGCGCACTGCAACACAGCATGGCACAGCACACCCTCACCGGTAGAAGCCTGCGCCCGCCCCAAAGTGCGTGACCAGGGTGAAGTTGAACCGCTCGTAGATGTGGGCCAGGGGCAGGTAGCTGCGGGGGGTGGGGGGAAACGAGGTGGTGTCATGGTTTGCAGAAAGGGCGGGCAAATCAAGCCTCCCAGCATGGCTTGCATGGGCGAGGGGAGGGAGCGGCAGTCCTGGCCGCAGCCCAGCCCCCTGCCATCCTCACACGGTGGGCGGGCAGCCCAGCCCCTGCAGAACATTGGGAGGCCCCAGACCCCCTAGAGGCACCCCGCTCCCTCACACAACCAACCAACCACGTGCCCCCTCTGCACGGCACACCAAACCAGGCGAAACAAGGCAAAGCATGCATCACAACATGCACACCAGTAAACAGTCCATTGACTGCGAAACACGCCCCCCCCACCCAACCCAGCACGCACCAGATGTGGCGGTCTCCGTGGCGGAAGAGCGGGTTGTCGCCCTGCACCAGCATCACCGCCGCGCCCGCTGCAGAGGCAGGCATGCATACAGCACACGGATTGACCGATCGACTCGTCGTGTTTTGCTAGGCCAGCAGCACTGCGGGGGCTATGAGAGGCGAGCACCCCACACAGGTGGAGCCCAGCGGCATGCAAGCAGCGCCGGCTTGCTAACCACCCCGCGGCGCCCCACCCTGGCGAACCTGCGTTGGCAATGATGTTGCTGTGCGTGAGCACCGCGCCCTTGGGCACGCCCGTGGTGCCGCTGGTGTAGTTGATCAGCGCCACGTCAGACGGCTGCGGGGATGGAGGTGGAAAGAACAGGGAAACACGGGTCAGCTTGCTTCTCACAATGGGAGGCGCACATGACGAGGCACAGGGCGCGGCGGGCTAAGAAAGCAGGCAGCGGCACCCAGGTGCCGCCCCTGCCCGCCCTGGTGCGGCTCTGCGTGCTCGTAAAACCAAGGCCCGCACCCACAGTGCCACGTGGCGGGAAGCAGCTAAGCAGCAACCAGGCAGCAGGCCCACCTCCTGGGGGTGTGCCAGAGCAATCGGCTGCACCCACCTTGGGCGGGTGGCACGGCAAGCTGGAGTGCGTGCTTCCCATGGCACGGGCTTCGCAACCAGCAGGCTAGACATCAATCCAGGCAGACCGATGGACCTCTCCGAGCACAGATGGACCCCACCCCTACCTTTGGCGGGTGGTGCGGCTTGGGGTGCTTGTATCCCACCGCTCGCACGCGGTCCAGGGTCATCAGCTTGCAGTGGGGGGCGGAGGGCACCTCGGGCAGCCGCTGGTGCGGGCGCGTGCCGTACACAATCTGCAGGGTTTGCAGGCGCAAAAGAGAGTGAAAGCAAGCTGCTCACGGGTGCAGTATTTCGAGGCGCGTGTGCGTGCTGGAGTGGGGCGCACTGGCAAGAGTCTGGCCAGGATAGGAGGTACCCAGCACATGCAACGCCTGCTGCATTTGTTCTGCAAAGTGCTCCCCTGAAAAGAGCAGGCGAATTTCGCCGACCCTCACAAACGTGCTGGCGCGCGAGCACTCACCAGCAGGCGCACGGTGGGGCACTCCCCCAGGCACTCGAGCATCTTGCCCAGCACGTCTGCGCTGCACGCCACCGCCGCCAGCTCAGCGTGGTTGCAAATGTACTTGACTGCAGGGGGGCAGTACAGGTGGCGATGGATGGCACAAGGTTGCAGGAGAATGCACTGGATCCGCCCCGCCAGCAGCACACAGCGAAGACGTGCTGCCTGTGGGTGTAGAAAGTTTGAGGGTACCGTCATGCGGCGCTGTGATCAACTTTGGTCCATGGCACCCACCCGTGTCTGGCCCCAGGGTGTCGTAGAGGGGCACCGAGGTCATGCTGTACGCGTGGCAGGCGGCATCCACGAGGCACCACTCCGGGGTGTTGACTGCAGCGGGGGGAGAGGGCGCCAGGTGGACGGGTGGGCAAGAGAGAGAAGCAGGGCGGGGCAAACCGCAGGGCAGACGGAGGGCAGGAGAGCACAGAGGCAGCGCCGCTGCACACACACGGTTGTGTGCGTCACAACCGGGGCTACGCCGCCTAGAATCCTACTGCCCCGCCTAAGAAGAGGCTCGCGCAGCGCCTGGAGGCACCCCCAACTGCAGCAGGCCTGTTCCACTCCATGCCAGCACTGCCCACATGACACACACAAGAGCATGCCTCTGGCCCACCTGAGTAGAGCCCCACCGCGGAGCCCGGCGGCACCCCCAGGTGCAGCATGCCCGACCCGACGGCCGACCGGATCTCGCCGCACTCTGCATAGGTGCGCCACACATAAGGCCCCGGCTGCCCCTTGGCGTCGCTGGTGCGGTGGCCCAGGTAGGGGCTCTGCAGGGAGGAGAGGAGTGGCAGAAGGGGGGTGGGCGGGGGTGGGTGGGCGAGCAAGTGAGGAGTGAGGGAGCCGGGCAGGCGGGCAGGCAGAGGGCAAGTGGGCGAGGGGCGGGGAGCGGCTGGCAGGCTCGTGGCAAGCGCCAGTTGCGCAGCCAGCCTTCCAGCTCAACAACAGCGCTCCTGGTCCACCTCCAGCACTCTGCAAGGTCAGCACTTGCGCCACCTAAGCAGGGCCTGCAGCCTGTCCACAGCACCCGTACCACGTGACCCTTCAACCCGCCTCCAACAGCGACTCACGTCCCCAAACTCGGCAATGCTGCTTTCCAGGTTGTCATACAGCGTGTGGATGTCGTCATGGGGCGCTGGAAAGGTGTCAACCAGGCGCTGCGGGCTCAGCGCGTTCCTGCGGAGGCGCGGGCAGCGCGTAGCGAGCAACGGCGGGGTGGGAGGGCGGGCGGGTGGCGGCAGGAAGACGGCAGCGGGCAGCGGCGGCGGCGCACTGAACTGTTTGCGGGGCGGTGGCGGCTTGTCAGACAGGGCAGAGAGGTCGACATGGGGCCACACACGTTTGCACCGACGCGCCCGGTCCTGCTGCCGACTCCGACACACGCGGACAAACTTGCCTGCGGACTATCCAGCGGTTGCCTGTGAGTGTCTCGGGCAGCACAACACTATACTGGTGTCCATCTTGCTGATCCGCGGCCGTGTGCTGCGCTGCCAGTTGAGGAGTCTCGGCGTCCTGCGCCACGGGCCCCAGGTGGCTCTGAAGCACCTGCAGCCGCTTTTGAGCACCCTCCATTTTGGCAATGAGCTGTCGAGCACGCTGAGCGGGTGGCCTCAGGCCTTATTTCGGCACTGGCAGCGTGCCTACGTGGCCGTCGCAAGTTCGCGCTTCTATCACCTGATCTAGCGCGTCAAACCATTGCGAGGGACGGGTTTCGCCTAATTCGAACACCGACAGAACCTCCAAGGCGCTGTAAACGACAGGGCTGAGACCCCGGCTTGCAAGTGGAGAGCCCACTCAAACGGGAGCCCGCCACATAAGCAAAGCGATCGCTCGAGGGTTCTGGACCTGTTTGCAGCAAGCCTAGCTTCCCCCGGCGTCCATCACCGCCGGCACACCAGAGCAGCAGCAGTAGCAGGGAGCGACTGCGGTGTCACTGGTAGCAGCAGCGCTCAGGTGAAAGATGCACGCAGATGGGGCTGGCAGTGAGCGCACATCAGCGCATCAGCGGCAGCATAGGCCAGCAGGCGTGCTGCAGACCTGCTGAAGCTGCTGAGGATGCCCGATGGATGATGCACACAGCCCACAGCGAGCTGGGCGTGGCCGCCGCCGCCACTGTTGAGTGCTGGCAGCAGCCGACGTCACCGCTGCCGCTGCTGCCGCCGCTCACCGCTAGCACGGCCCGCCGGCGATATTCAAAATACCCCAATCTTCGTTGCCTCGCCCTGCAGGCCGCCGTTTCATCGTAGCCAGGATGCCGGGCTTTGTGCTGCCCGAGGTGGAGGAGAATGCAGAGGGGTGGGGCCCCATTGCGGTGCCGCCGCAGTTTGACGGCGTCCCCTTCCTGCCCTTCTCCAAGGGCGAGCGGCTGGGGCGCATTGCAGACTTTGGAGGGCAGCCGGGGCGCGGCATGTACCAGGGTGCGCGGGCGGGTGTGGGCAGGGGCAGGGGCGGGGCACGCATGTTGACCAGTGACGAGTGCAAGGCCGTGGTTCGCTGCTGACCGGCCGGTGCCTGCGTGGCTGGCTGGACCCCCCCCACGTGCAACCTGGCTGCTGCCCGCTGCTGCGCTTGGCTCACCTGTGCTGCTGCCGCTGCTTGCTGCAGGCAACCGGTACCGCGACCGCGAGCTGGCCCCCGGCATGGCCGTGTTCAACTTTGAGAAGACAGAGGAGGTGGGGAGGAGCTGGTGGTTGCTTGTCTGGGTCTGGGTTGGTTGTTTCTGGTGCGGCAGCGACACTGCCACCATTTACAACGCGCTGCTGGCCACGCTTGCGCACCGCAGCGCCCAGTGTCTTCCACTTGTGTGCTCTCGCATCTGCGCCTTTCCCTTGCCGACTGCTGCTGAATTTGTGGATTTATGCAAAATAAAAAATGGTGCAGGATGATGCCTTCCAGCTTGTGGACAAGCCGGTTGTGAAGAAGCCGATGGGCGGGCCGCCCCGGCGCCAAGGGCAGCAGGGCGGCCGCGGCTGGGGGCAGCAAGGGCGCGGCGACGGGCGCGACGGCGACCAGGGAGGCCGCGGCGGCCGCGGCGGCCCCGGCGGGTGGGGGCAGCAGGGCGGGCGTGGCGGACCCGGCGGGTGGGGCCAGCAGGGCGGGCGCGGCGGCGCCGGCTTTGGCGGCCGCGGCGGCTGGCGCCCGCCCTTCTGGCGTGACCAGCCGCGCCAGACGTACACCAGCAGTGTGGACATCAGGCCTGAGTGGCAGGTGCTGGGCGACGTCATCAACATGTCGGCGCTCAACAAGCTCTCCAAGCAGGTGGGTGCTGGCCCCCAAGTGTTGCATTGAGTGTTGCATTCAAAAGCGCTTGGATGGGAGGTGGGTGCAGAGCATGTGCAGGGGGCAAGTAGAGGGGCAAAGGAGGGGCCGGCTTGGTTGGGGTTGGTAGCGGGGAGCGGGGGCATGGAGACGCAGGGGCACGCAGCGCGCTGCCCGGTGTTGACACTTACTTGGAGGAGGGCAAGGCCCGTTTAGCAAGAAAACAGTGCGACGGCATGCCGTCACGTCCATCGTGTGGGCAGCCGAACGTATCATGCATGCCGGCGAGCTGTAGGAACTCACCAGCCCCGGCGCTCTCCGGCCTGCTGTGATCAGCTTGCAGTCCAACAAGCAGTCTGCCTTACCTGACGTCCTCATGTCCTGACATCGGTCCCCGTGTCATGTGCTAAAATTGGTTCTCTGTGCTGACATGTGTCCCATGCCAAGCAGGTGGGCGAGGCGGAGGACGTCACCAGCGCCGGCGCCCTGGCGTTCTATGACAAGGCCGCCGACCGGGTGACCCCAAAGAACCCCGCCAAGCTGCGCAAGACCGGGCACCGCACGCGCAGCAGCACCGCCAGCGACGACGCGATCATTCGGTGGGCCGGTGTGGCGGGGACACAAATAGTAGGGGTTGATAGGGATACAAGTTGGTATAGAGGGCGAGTAAGCCAGGGATGATGCCATCATTCGGTGCGTAGGTGGCGGGGCCTATCAGAAGTGGGGGCTGGTGATATGCAACAGGAATGGGGGCGGGCGGCAGCACCGCCAGCGGCGGGGGGCGCGGCTGACGCCACCATGCAGCCGCCCTTTCCCAACATGCCCTCACCTGCTCCTGCACCTGTCTCTCTCTATCCCCTCCTTTCCAAATTGCTCCCCCGCCTGCCCATGCGTTGCCCCTGCTGCAGCAAGCTGGCCGCGGAGGGCACGGGCGACGTGTTCATGACCGACGACGTGCTGGTCACCCTCATGTGCGCCCCCCGCTCCGTCTACCCCTGGGACATCGTGGTCACAAAGAAGGGGGATGCCCTCATCTTTGACAAGCGCAAGAACTCGTCGCTCGACTTCCTCACGGTGCGGCCCGCTGTCGGTGCTGGGTGCTGCTGCCTTGGACGGCTTTAGGAAGCGGGCTGGCTGGCCATAGCTGTGGTGCTGCTGCGCCTGGTGTGGGTGCTGCTCCCCTGGAACAGCCGGGAGGGCTAGCCGGGTGGCCGAGGCGCTGCTGCGTCGCCCGAGTGCCCCCCTGTGTCGCTGTCTTGTCTCGCTGCGTCGCTTTGTTTGTCAGTCCAGTGCCAAACTGTGCACCAGCGGGGGCCCTTGCACACACATGTGCTGCTGCTCCTCCTCACACTCGCTGGCCGCTCTCCCCTCGCCCCATCTCCCCGCCCTTCCCTCTGTGTCAGAACGGCGAGACCGCCCCCGACCCGCTGCCCGAGGAGAAGGACAACATCAACGGCATGCAGCTGCTGTCTGTGGAGGCGACGCACGTGAACCAGTCGTTCCACGAGCAGGTGGTGCCCACCTCGGGGGAGCGGCTGGCGCTCAACGAGTCGGCGCCGGCGGACCTGGGGCCTGAGGGCACCGGGTACAAGTGAGTGCAGAGCGGGGGCAGTGAGGGGGCAGTGGGAGAAAGGATGCTTGCTAGAGGGTTGGGGGGCACCTGTCCCGGGGAGCGTGTCTTCGAACCGGGGGCTGGAGGGCACAGGGTACAAGTGAGTGGCGGGGCCTGGTGAGGGAGAAGGAATGCTTGCTAGGGGGCGGGGGCACTGCTTTCTGCTGACCTGGGGCCTCGGGGCGCCGGCTGCTAAGCACGCGCTGCGGTGCCACCTGCCACCCCTTGCCAACCACCCCTCCCACCCACTCTTTGCTGCCCTGTGTGCTGGCTGCTGCCCTGCCCTGTAGGTACCGCAAGTGGTCACTGGGCGATGCCTCCCTGGTCGTGCGCTGCGCCATTGACGGCGCCATCAAGCTGGGGGACAGCACGCAGCTGGTGGCGGTGCACGCCCTCAACGAGTTCGACCCCAAGTGGTCGGGTGAGCGGGGCAACAGAGAGTTGCTTGCTGTGTTTGTGTTTTCCCAGGTGTTTGAATGGAAAGAGGTCTGCCTGGTGTGCCTCATCGACTGGACCTTTAAGTAAACCGACCTGCCCCGCCGTCTGCGCAGGCGTGGGCTGGCGGCAGAATCTGGAGACGAGGCCATCTCGACTAGCCCAAACTAACCTGTAACTGTTCCCTCGTTCATCTGCGCAGGCGTGGACTGGCGGCAGAAGCTGGAGAACCAGCGCGGCGCGGTGCTGGCCACGGAGCTGAAGAACAACGCAAACAAGATTGCCAAGTGGACGGCGGCGGCGCTGGTCACGTGAGTGCCCGCTGCTGTGCCTGCCACTTCAGCTGCCACGTCAGCAGGCACTTTGCGCGCCATTAGAGATGGCTTGCAGGCAACTGGCTGGCACTTTTGGATGCAGTGCGACAGCGGGGCCGACCGCAGCTTGCCCACCCGGCTGCCCGCTAGGCTGCCTTCTCACCTCCCGTCTTCCCTCCCGGTGCTCATCCCACCCCTGTGCCTCTTCTTTCTCTCCTGTCCGTTCCTGCCCCGCAGCGGCATTGACCAGATCAAGCTGGGCTACGTGTCGCGTGCTCTGCCCAAGGACAACAAGAACCACGTCATCCTGGGCACGCAGGCGGTCAAGCCCAAGGACTTCGCTGCGCAGGTGGGCTGGTGGGAGGGGTGGGTGAGGGTGGGTACAAGAACAGCAGGGTGGGGTCAAGGGTGGGGTAGACGGCCGCAAGAACTCCGCCAGCCAGGGCACCCTGACGGTGAGGGAGTTGGCAGCGGCCGCATGAGGACGGGCAAGCAGCCCAACCTCTCACTGGTGTGCATGGTGAGTCCGCCCCCACCAGCATGGCCCCCACCCACTGGCCCGCTCTCTGTAATTGAACCTGACCACGGACGACTGCTGAGGGTCGCCTCCTTCCAAACATCCATTCACGTCTCCTTTCCTCCCCCCTGCTGCTTCCTCGCCGTCTGCAGATGAACCTGAACATGGACAACTGTTGGGGCATCATCTACGCCCTGGTCAACCACTGCCTGGAAATGCTGGAGAGCGACGGTGGGTGGGCGCACACAGGCTGCTATGTTGCTGTGTTGAGGGTGATGAGAAGTCGGGGGGGGTGCGCTGGGCAAGCGCTGCTTGGAGGAGCGGTTTTGGAGAGCGAGGGTGCGCAGGGTCAAAGAAACAGCCGAGCTGGTAGGCCGGCAGGCAGGCCCGGGGCTGGCTAGCGGCCTGCTGCACGAGAGGCAATTGCCAGGAGAGTGAGGAGGGCTCCCTGGGAGCACCCTGTTGCTGCGTACGCCCTCGCAGCCATGCACCACGCATGCAGCCGTGCACCACGTGCATATGCCATGGTCAGGCATTGCAATGCGCCCCAACCACCACGCTGCTGCTAGCCAGTGCTCAGCGGGGCAAGGAGGCGCAGAGAGCAGAGCCCAGGCGGCCGGGGGCACCCTTTGCCGCGCGGCGGCGCGGCGGCCCTCGAGGCTGCGCCGCCCGGTGCGCCCGGCCGGCATATCCCATCCCTACTGCATCCCACCCTCCCTCTTCTTTCTTCCTGCCGTCACGCCCACACAATTTCCCCCACCCTTCAAGCGTACGCTCCCCTGGCAAGCACTTGCCGCCACATTTTTCTGGCCTCTGCTCCCTTGCCCTTACCCCGCCTCTCCCTCCCCATTCCCCCACCACCCCTTCCTTCCCTCCCACAGGCAAGTACCTGCTTGTGCGCGACCCCAACAAGCCCCAGCTGCGCCTCTATGCCATCCCTGCCGAGGGAATGGATCACGAGCAGTACGCCGGAGAGGAGGGCAGCGCGGCAGCAGCGGCGGAAGAGGAGTGAGCTCCCCAGCAAGCGGCGGCTCTCTGCTTGGCGCACGGTGCATGGGGCGGCTGCCAGCGCGGTGCCCCCCTACCTGTGTCCCCCGGGGCCGCCGTGCTTGTGCCTGTTGCATGAACGTGCGTGTGTAACATGAACCTGATGCAACCGAAGCGCCCGAGGGCGTGTGCGGCAATAAGGAGGGGGCATGCGGCGTGGGCGGCAATGTGCGCGGGGCCGGAAAGAATGGGGCGCTGCTGCTGGCGTGCGGCGCAGCGGCGGCAAGTGCTGGGCGGTTGGTACTATGGCATTGGGGGAGTCATGGTATGCAGATGAAAGGAGAGGGGCGCTAGAGAGGTAATACTGGTAGTGAAGAGGAAGCTGCCAGCAGCGGAGCAATCAAACGAAAATGAGACGCAGGGCAGCGGTCTGCCTTGGCCTAGCCTGCCTGCGGCCTAGTTCCGTCAGTCGGCGTCAAGCGAGGTGACGCCGATTAGCGTGAGCAGGCCGCCCGACAGTATCAGCAGCCAGCCAAAGAGCACAAACGCGCGGCCGCCCCGCCGGTCCCTCAGTGCCAACATGCCTGGGAAGATGAAGGCCATGAGGGTGCCCAGCACCGAGCCTATCAAGCCCACCATCTGCAGGCAGGGGCGGGAGAGGGAGGGAGGGCAGAGGATTGAGGGTGGGGCAGCGGGTGGTGGTGGCGCAGGTCAGCGCGACAGTGAGGCAGCAGGAGCGTCTTGCGCGTGGCATCTGGCACGGCACACGTGCACGCTGGACAGCGATGGGGCTGCAAAGCATCACAGCACACAGAAGCAGGAGGCACGCCTGCGTCTCTGCTATGCAGCACACACCGCACAGGGGAAGCAGGAGGCGCACCCACCTGGTAGGCTGAGGAGATGGAGATTGAGACGAGGTAGATGAGGAGGAGGGAGGCGTAGGTGAGGGTGTAGTAGGCGGTGGGTGACAGCTGGTGCGCGCCCAGCGTGTCAGCCAGCATCTCTGCAGGGTGGGTCGAAAACAAATAGTGCATAGAGTCTAGAATTTTGAATCGCGCAGGTTGCAGGTAAGGAGCAGCGCAGCGTGCCCGCCGGCATGATTTGCCTGCCCGCCTGCCCGCCTGCCTGCCTCACGCATGCCTGCCCCACGCGCGCACGCACGCACCGATGATGTCTTGCCGCATGGGCCAGAGGGTGATGGGGAAGGAGAGGATGAGGGAGAGGGCCATGGCGACCTGCACAGCGCGCACAGCAGGCGCACAGCAGCGGTGGTGGTGAGCTGGCGCAGGCCCAGCGGAAGAGGGGCGCACGGCATGCAGAGCGGGGCCGCAGGGCCCCTGTCGCCTCGACCCGGGATACCCATGCCCTGCTCAATTCTGCATAGCACCACACTTCACACTTTACCACATAACACACGAGCACAGCACAGGACAGCACAGCACAGCACCACACCCCACTCCACCCACCTTGACGGTCGCCACAAACCCCATGGCCAGAGGCACGTGCCCCCACAGAATGTCAGTCACCCCTGCACACGTGGCGCATCATGGCAACACAAGGTAAACCACAGCAGCGCGGTCAGTACGAGATTGCAGCAGTGCAACGGCAAGCACGCCGCACGGCAAAGCAACACCCTTGGAAGCAAGGCATGCGAAGGCAGGCAGTCTGTTTGCCGCTGCTGTGGGCTTAGTGAGCACGCACACTCTGTCGGAAGCATGGGCATATGCATGGTATAAGGCAAGGTACTAACAAGGCATCTACCACCCACCATCGATGCTCATGTTGGAGAGGACGTCGCCACACACCTTCTGGCCAAACACCGAAAAGCCGGCGGCCCCTATTGTGAAGTAGATGCTGCCGGTGATGGCCAGGGAGGAGCCAACCGCCTGTGTGCAACAAAAGAGTGGGGAAGGGAGGGTTGTGCAATGGTGAGGTGTGGCAGGGGGGCAGGTGACGGTGCGGGGGCGGGACGGGGTGGTGGGTGAGAGGGTGAGGGTGCGGGCAGGGGAGAGGTCAGCGGCAGCAGGCAAGAGGCAGCGGCAGCGCATGCAGAGGGTGGACCCAGCTTGTGCACGTGGCATGCACGCGTGCGGCGGCACAGGGAGCCAGCTGGTGCACGCCAGGGAGGCAGGCAGGCAGGCAGAGAACAGAAGAGCGCAGCCCAGCACAGCACAGCACAGCGCCGCGTGCATGCCAGCTCACCACGCGCATGCGCCGGGGTGTGTAGTCCCTCAGGTCCTGCACCAACGGGTGAATGCTCATGTGGCACACAAACCTGCAGGCAGGGCGGGTGGGGTGTGCCAAATGGCAGGGGGCAGGGGGTGGGGTGCGGTGGTGAGGCGCACATTGATGGGGGAGTGCATCACGTGCGCCGTACATCAAACCAAACCCTTGGAGCCATTGCAAGGCGGCCACATGGAGGGCAGCCCAGAGCAGGGAGCCGCGCCGCGATGAGCACAGCACAGGCAATGGGGCGCAGGTGCACCCATGCAGCAAGCAGCAGGGCAGGCGGGCGGGGCACGCACGCTGTCAGCATGACGGGCAGGATGGCCAATATGTTCTTGGTCCGCTCAATAAGGGTGTCTCCAAAGAATGAGGGATCTGGCAGCCAGTGAACCTCTGGCAGCTTCCCTGCACGCACACGAGGAGCCACCATGCACAACAATGAGGATCTACCCCCATGCTATAGCTTACATGCATAAGGACACATGCGTGCAACAGCACAGCACCCTGAACAGCTGGGTGGGCAGCGCTGCATGCCTCGGTGGTCTATGAGAGCTCCTGTAAGCCCACATTCGTCTCACGTGCGTACCTTGGATGATCAGGGCAATGCAGAGCACCAGCAGGGATGCCACACACATGGCTGAGCAGGCGACCTTGAGCACACTGATGGGCGCCACCCCTCCCAGAGTCTTGGGGGCTGCAGGGCGCAGGGGCCGGGGCCGGGCGTTCAGGGCAGCAGCAAAAGCAGGGCAGTTGCGGGGCAGACAGCTGGCGAGCGCACGCCGTCCTTGTGCACGCAGGCAGGCAAACAGCCGCCCTCTCCAGAGCGAGACCAGCGACTTCCCTGGCCGCCCGGCAGGTGCAAGCGCTGCCGCCTGCCGAGCCGGGCTGATGCCCTGCAGGCCAAGGCCCTGGCACATGAACCGCCCACACAAGAGCACACACACACACACCACACAGGCCCCACACACACATGCATGTCACAGAGGGGCCTCACCGAGGGAGGGCGCCACCAGGAGGGTGGCCCATGTGAGCACCGCTGTGCGCTGCAGGTACCATGGCAGCGGGTCGGGCAGGTCGGGCCACAGGTCGGGGATGATGCCGCTGTAGTGGGTGGAGCCTGGGGGGGGCAGGGGAGGAGGGGTGGGGGCGGGGGGGGGGGGGGGCAAGGGCGGAATCACGGGTTAGGGTGGAGCCTGGGGGGGGTGGGGCGGGGTGTTAGGGGCGGGGGCAGGGCGGAATCAAGGTTTAGGGAGGAGCCCATGGGGGGGCCCAGGGCGGGGCGAGGGCGGGAAGGGTTTGTGGGGTCAGGGGTGGAGCAAGCACACGCTAGCAGGGCCAAGACAAGACGTCATGTCCACTCCAAGGTATGCATGGTCTAACCCTCGGCGTGTGCCCCACCCCCCTGCCCCCTCCTCCTCTCCCCCAGGCAGTGCTCCAAGGTGGCGAGGCAGAGCACCAAGGGAACCCTCTTGCCTTCCATCCTGTTGCCCTCCCTCACCCCCACCCCCAGGAGCAGAGGTCCTCGAGCAGGCTGGAGGCACCGCACTGGGAGGCAGGCCCGGCTCATGCACCCCCTCCCACAGCCCCCCTGCACCCCTTTGTGCCACCTGCTGCAATCCACATACAGTGCAACCTTTTTACCACCTGCTGCAACCCACATACAGTGCAGCTCACCCACAAGCAGGTCCCCTAGAATGATGAGGTAGAGCACCAGGAAGCCGGCGCTGCCCAGGATAATGGAGGCGCGCACAGCCACGCCCGCCCACCGCCCCCACTCGTGCTCCATCACTGCATGGAGGGTTGGTGATGACGTGGCATGTTGGGGAGGGGGGCACGGAGGTGCAAGGACATCAGGGGGGCACGAGGGAGGGAAGGGAGGGAGGCCACAGATGCGCAGGCGGGTGGTGACAGGGTAGCGGGTGCAGGGGCGGCAGCGGCAAGGCATGAGCAGGCAGGCAGCGGCAGAGGAGACGGGGTGTGCGGCGCAACGCGCAGGGGGCGCCCCCTGGTGCGATTCATGGGGCCCCTGGGACTTCCCCCCACTGCCCATCACAACAACAGGCAAGCTCCCTCCCACCTGACGAGTAGGTCAGCTTGCCGGTGCGCTCCGTGGGCCTGCGCAGGGGGGGTGCCACAGAGGGCATAAGGGCGGCGGCGATCTGGTGACGGCACTTGTCATCTGCCACTCAAACAAGACCAGACTGAACGTGGCACGCTGCTCTTCGATGCTTCCTTGGGACACTCCCCGCCCGCCCACCACCGGCCTTGTGCTGGCCCTCACCCAACCCGCCCACCCACCACACCACAGACATATGCACACCACCCAGCCACACGCAGCATCCCCAGCACCCCTCCCAGTGACCCTTTCACCTCAGCATGAGCACAATGGATGCATGTGTCATCACCGCCACAGCGCCGACACAGGCGGCTGCAAGGAGGGGCGCGGCAGCAGCAGAGGCATGCGATGAGCTGGCTGGGGCCCAGCACGACACGCTGCCTGCTGCTATGCTGCGGTGCCCGTCAGCGCCCTGCCCTGCGGAGCTGAGCGCAGCAGCACGGGGCATATGTGCCTGGGGCACGGCAGCATGCACGCCACGCCTGAAGAGCCAGCCAGTGCAGCCTAGCATGGCACACAGCATGCCCGCCGCGGTCCCTCGTGAGCACCACATCACACACACACAGCCTGGGCAGCGTTGCCCACCTAGCCAGCGCAGCTCAGCACACCTACCACACCCCAGTGCGCACTCACCGCCGCCCAGCACGCCCAGTCCCGCAAAAGCGCGCGGCATGGCCAGCATGCCCGCCCCCAGGATGGCGTTGGTCAGGTTGATGGTGGTGTCCCACAGGGAGGACTGCACAAACTGCGGCGGCGGCTCTTCCAGCACCTCTCGAGCACCCGCCCAAGCTGCCGCCACCGCTGCCGGTGCTGCCGCCTCCACATCACCCCCGCTCGGTGTGGGGGGCCCCGGGGTGGCCGAGCCAGGGGCAAAGCCATGGCGCAGCAGGGGCTGCACCAGCCTGCAGGGCGGGTGGGAACCTCGTGTTGGTGAGCCTGGCTAGGGCTGGGCGGGAGGCAGGGCCGGGCAAGGGTTTTGCCAGCGCAAGCGCTGCCGGCGCCACCGCCGCCCGACCTGGCCAGGGCAACAACGGCGGCGCCTTTCCCGACACGCGCGCTCACCCTGCAAACTCGGCGTCCTTCTCCATTGTCGATCCTGCTGCGGAACGCGGCCCAGGTGAGGCCCCCGTCCAAATGTGCACCCCACCAGTTCTTGGTTAGCAGAGTGCGGTCATCCGGCTAAGTGAATCAAGTGTGCGCCGTGTCGAGGTTGAATGGACGGTGCCAGCACAGCGGAAGCTGCTGCCATAAACCGGCGCGGGCCACAGCACGCGGGACAGGCACGTGGAGGTGGTCTCTCCGCTTTCAAGCCCAGGGGCACATCTCTGGGGTTTGGGGCGAATTGTGGATGTCAGAACGCGCGCTACAGACAATTGAACTGCCCCTGTGGCCACAGCCTGACGGCATCGACATGGCAAATCAGCCGACAGAGGAAGCACTCCTCACCTGCTGCGCCAGCCGCATCTTTGCAGCAGTGCTGACAGCTGGAGGTCCCTACGCAACCCTGGATGCGCTAGTAGAGGCCTCCCGGGCCGTGTGGTGGCACCAGGTGCGCAGCCGGCGGGAAGCAGGGCGGCGGCGGCAGCGGGTAGCAGGGCGGCAGTGAGGGAAGGTGCATTCCAGGCGGGGGGACTTGCAATTGTGGATCTGCTGGCTCTTCTTACAGGAGGCAGCTCGGCGGCAGGCCTGCTTTATGCGACGTGGCCCGCCGGTGCACCATCCGCCAGCGTGCCGCTCGCCCACCCACTGCAATGAAAACCCACGTGCCAACCCGCAGACGCCGGTGTCGGGGTGGCTGGAGGCCTTTGCTGCCCACCCCAAAATTGGAGACTTGGAGGGGCTGCGCAAGAAGTATGGCGGCGCATTTGGCGAGCTGAGCAAGGGCGAGCAGGCAGCTGCGTCGGGGGCGCCAGAGGCGGTACTGCAGGTGCGCTGTGGCTCACGGCAGCCAGGAACGCACAGCAGGGCTGCTGTTGTGGGAAGTCACGCAACAGAGGTGTGCGTGCAAACTGATGGCACACTGCCAGCACAACCTGCTGCTTGACCCCTGGCAATCCCTCGCCCTCCCGGTTCCTTTTGGCAGTCGCTGGCAGAGTGGAATGCACGCTACGAGGCCAAGTACGGCCACATCTTCATCATCTGCGCCACCGGCAAGTCAGCGCAGGAGATGCTGGCGGCCATCCAGCAGCGGTGAGCCCAGGGTGTCGGTGGGCTGGGTGCAAACCACCAGCATCAGTGGCATCCCCCAGCACAGCCCACAAAGCACCACCGCCCAGCTCCTGCTGCTCTCTTTCCAGGCGCTGCAAGTCTGTGTTTATGATAGTACTGTGTTTCCAGGTGAGGATGGCGTCCAAAGACACCGATTGGGTGAGTGCACGGAGGCACAAACACCAAGGGGTTGGAGGACGCCACAGAGGGCAGGGGGTACAGATGCAAGCAGTGCAAGCAGGGCATCTGCGCGCGCTCACATGGCAGGCCAGCATGGGCAGCCCATGGGGAGGGGCAGCCAGGCGAGACCCGGCGCGGTGGCAGGCACATGTGCAAGCAGGGCGACGCAGGCACAAGGGGGCACATACTGGCAGGCGCGGGCAGTTAGGCAGGTGCGCACGGGCAGGGGCTAGGCAACGGGAGGCGGGCGGGGGGCAGGGGCTGAGCGGGGCCCAACTGCAATACTTACCCGCGCACAACCGCAAAGCGCTGGGCGTTTGGCTAATGAGACCAGCAGCCCAGGCTTCACCGGATGTTGACGCTGCGCATCATGCTGCTGGCAGCGGCCGCAGGCTTGGCACCCTTGGCAGGGGCCGCACCCGCGGGCTCGCCGAAGCAGCGCCAGAAGCGCAGGGTCTCATCCGCGGCGGCGCTGACCACAGTGGTGCCATCGGGGCTCTGAGCCAGGTGCAGCACCCGAGAGGTGTGACCGGTGAGCTCCGCCACCTTTGCCATGGAAGGGTACTTCCACAGGCAAAGCTGGTTCTGGCTGGATGGCGGGGAAAACAGGGGAACAAGTGCAACAGCTGTGAGTGGGGCTTTTCACAGCTGCCTAGCTGTGCACACACAAAGCGCTCCGCTGCCTGCACAGCTGCCTGCACACCCCTGCCTCTCTCCACACCCCAGCCCCTCACCTGAAACCATGGGAGGAGAGCAGCTCGCGCTCATGGCGGTTCCATTGCAGCGAGCAGACTTGGCTGCCGGTGTCAATGGAGTTAAGGAGGGCCCCTGCAGGCAGAGGGGCAGCACACACAAGCGAGCAGGTGAGGAACAGGCTGGTGGGGAGGTGTGCACACATCGCCCCCGACCTGTCAAGGCAAGGTCCCCAAGTGTCTCCCCTCCTTCTCACCAGTGTGCGTGTTGTGGAACTTGATGGTGCGGTCCGCAGTGCCGCCGCCAGTGGCCAGCAGGTTGCTCTGGAACGGGCACCAGGCGAGCGCCTTGACGGCGGCCTGGTGTGCCGTGATGCGGTGAGTGGGGCGGTCGTTGGCCGCGTCCCAGATCATCAGCAGGTTGTCGTTGCCACCGCTGGCCAGCTGTGGCAAGGGGAAGAGTGGGGCAGGTCAGGGTCAGTGCTGTGATGTGGAGAGGCAGGTGTAGGTTTATGGTGTGAATCGGGTGTTCTGGTGGACCACCCCACATGTAGGTGCTGCACTTATCTCGCCGCACTGCACACCGCCAGACAGCCCGCATCTACCTGGGTGCCGTTGGGAGACCACTTGAGGCCGCAGATCTCCTGCTCGTGGCCGCGCAGCGTGGCGGTGATGTGCTCACGCACGCGCACGTCGTGGTTGAGGATGAGGGAGTCGCGGCCGCCGGTGGAGAGGATGTGGTTGTTCCAGGAGAGCGAGCTCACGCGGGCGGCGTGGCCGTTCAGGTTGCGGATGGGCTTGCAGCGCTCCGCGTCCCAGATCTGGGTGAGGGAGTTGGAGGATCCCACCGCCACGTGCTTGCCGTCGGCGGCCCAGGAGAGGGAGGTGATGTAGTCGTCGCCCTGGACGGACATGAGCTCCTGGATGTCACCGGAGGAGGCGTTCCACAGGTAGACTGTCTGGTTGAGGGCGACGGCCACCTGCAGCAGGGGGAGGGCAGGGGGCAGGGCAAAGGTGAGCGGAGGGCAGCTTGAAGGAAGGGGATGTGCAGTGTGTGGGCGGGCCAGCAAGATACACCATTTGGGGCCATGCAAGTCAGCTGCACAGCAGCTGTGGCGGGCGCACAGCATACTGCCTGCCCACACACCCAGCCCACCGCATCGCACAGCCGCCGTGCTCCCGCTCAGCGCCAGCGCCCCTCGTTGAGCGCACCCTTTAACTCACCGCGTTGGTGGAGCTCCAGTCCAGCAGGTTGAGGTAGTAGTCGTCGACCAGGTCGGGGGCGTCCAGGATGCGGTCGGGCTGCTGGGGGACGGCGCGGAAGGTCTTCTTCACCTTGGGGCCGTTGTTGGCGGTGTAAAGGGAGGCCATGGGGTTCTCAAAGCCCTCAGCGGGCGCGGGCGCCTTCTGCTTGAAGGCCAGGATGCGGGAAGAGCCGTCCTGGCCCAGGTTGGCAGCCAGCTGCTTCTTGTACTCCAGCTGCAGCGTTGGGGGGGCAGATGGACAGGTGCAGGTGAGGATGGGAGTTGTGGTCAGGCGGTGGGAGGCTGGGTGATGATGAAGGCGAAGCCATCACCGCGCAGGGCTGGGCCGCTGGCGATCAGCGGGGCACTGCACATGGTGCTGTTCATTGCCTGAAACCCTTGCTGCAGCTGATTGCCCCGCCTGCTGCTGCTGCTGCTGCTGGCGGCAACACCCACCTTGGTGGGGGACTCGGCACCCAGGTTCTCAACGTCCCGGGCCTCGCGGGAAACGTTGTAGTTGGCAACATCGAGGTTGCTGGCACTGCGGTTGGGGATGAAGCGGTCCATCTGCGGGGGGGAGGCGGCGGGAGTGAACGTTGAGCGATCTTCGGGGCATCCCCCCGGTCAGCGAGCCGTTGGCCGCGCCGCCACCCACCTTGCCCGCATTCTTGGAATGCACCGCAAACTTGGGGGGCGTCCTTCCCGCGGCGGCCGGGGCCACGCGGGCGGGGGAGGCAACGAAGGCGGTGGAGGCCATGCTAGTGGGGTGGTTGGGAAGCTCTAGCGGGGGCTAGGGGGGCGTTGGTTCGTGCGGGGGCACAAGTCTCTTGCGATACAGCGGCAAAAGACGGAGGGAGGCAGGGCTGTCGCCCGAATTTGTGCTCCCGCCAGCTGCTGCGCTTTGCCGCCAGCTGTCGGGCTCTGCCAGGGTCTGGATCCGCCGCCCCTGGGTCCTGCGGCGGCGCCAGGTGATCGCCTGCTGGCCCCGTGGGGCGGATTCAAGCCCTGGCGGCTTGGGGAGGGCGCACAGGCTTTTGGTGCCGCAGGGATGTGACCATCACCATGCGACCGTTGGCCGCCCCGCCCCGCCTCATTCCACCCTGTCCCCTGCCTCCCCCTCCACTGCCTGCAGATACGCCAACTCCCCCGCAGTCGAGCTGACCAACGCCGCCGTGGAGCAGCAGAAGATCACGGAGCTGCGGCTGCGGCGCACGTTTGGCGGCGAGGCCGCCGCCGGCGCAGCACCCAGCTCCACCGCCGCCGATGCCGACCGCCGCGCAGGTCGGCTGCTGGCGCAGCTCGCGCCGCGCGCAGGTCTGCGGCGGCACGAGCGCGGGGCTGCGCATGCGCACCTGTGTTTCAGTTCCTAGGGGCTGCTGGCCAGTGTCTGCACCTGCACCCTTCCAATCGTCCCGCCTGCCCACCACGCCCCGCCTGCTGCACCCCTGCGCCCTCCACCCTGTCCTGCAGACGCACCCCCAGCCGGCGGCCGCTCCCCCATCACCACCCACGTGCTGGACACGTGCCTGGGGCGCCCCGCCCCAGGCGTAGGCATCATCCTGTCGCGCGCCGCGCCCGGCAGCGCGCCCCCTGGCACCGCCGCGCCCACCGCCTGGGAGCTGGTGGCGCAGGGGCGCACCAATGCCGACGGCCGCGTCGGCGACCTGCTGCCCGCCAGCGGCTACATTGCGCCGGGCCACTACCGCATCTCCTTTGATGTGCACGAGTATCAGGAGCGGGTGCGGCAGGAGCACCCCGCCTTTTTCGCTGCCCGCCGCTTCTACCCCGCAGCCTCGGTGGAGTTTGAGATTCGCCCAGACCAGGTGAGGGGCTGAGGGGGTGTGAAGAAGTTGTGAAAGGGGCTGTTCAGGCCATGATGTTGCTCTGTGAAGTTTGGGGGCTGGCAACTGGCCTGTAGCGAGAGCTGGTACAAACGCTCAGCGTTGCCACGGCCTGCTGCCACGGAGGCGAAACGGCACTGCGGGCAGCGAGGCGCGCATACTGAAGCATGCAGTACTGGCCACCACACCCACACCCCCTCGACAGCCAGCCTGACGCCGGCGCCGGCCCCCGCACCTGCCACGCTTGCCCATGTCCTGCAGACCAAGCAGCACTTCCATGTGCCGCTGACCTGGAACCCCTTTGGCTACAGTACGTACCGTGGCAGCTGAGGGGAAGCCACAGTAGATACTGGCGGGCACATGCACCCAGCTGGTGCCATGAGGTTAAGCTGGCACTGCCCAGTGGGCGCCTGACTCGCCTGCCAAGTGGTGCTAAAAAAGAAGTCCCTCTGTAGACATGTAGTTAGGCCGTTTCATCAGTGCTGCCTCTGTGAACGCGCTGTACCAATTCTTGCAATTAGTGGGTAAGACAGTTTTCAATACACATCCAAACACATAGGGTGCGGCGCTGCAAGTGCGCCATGAAAGGGCCGGGCAAAAGCAAGCGGCATGTAAAGAGTGTGCAGTGCTGGCACAACAAACATGATGACGAGCTGCTTGGCGACACACCGGGGTGGTGCAGCAGCAGACAGGCGCAGATACGACCCGTGGTGGCGGCGGCATGTGCATATGGCATGCGGCGCGGGGCAGCCGCGAGACTCTGGCGGGTTTTGTGAGGGCGCAAGAGGAGAAGGGGCCCCTGGGGTCAAGACATTGACGTGAGAGGAGAGCAGGATGTTGGCGTGCAATCACGAGGAGCAGGCGGCGATTGCCTCCCGAATGGCGATGGCCCAGTCACAGCAGTCCTCCACTGTCGCGGCCTGCAGCGTCTGCGTGCGCGGCCGCCCGCTGAACAGGGCAAAGCCGCCCAGGGCGCTGGCGCCCGCTTCGATGATCCGGAACACGGGGGCCTCGCCTGCAGGGGGGAAGGGCAGGTGGGGAAGGGGGACGTGGGGTTGGGGGTATGGCGGAGAGAGCAGGGAGCGGGTGGGAAGAGGGGTGGAAGGGCAGGCCCGAGTGGCAGCAGCCAGCAAAGCACGTGCAGTGCAGCGTGGCAGGGCGCTCACCCTCCTCAAAGGAGCATCGCGAGAGGTTGATGCTTTCCAGGGGAGGGGTCCAGCTCTGGGCGCCGCCCCAGGACAGCTGGCCCCCGCTGGGCACGCTGCGCATGCTGCCGCTGCTGGCCCTGCCGCTGCCATTCCCGCCGCCGCCGCCGCCGCCGCTGCCAGAGGTGCCGCTGCCGGCGGTTGTTGCTGCTGCTTTGGCTGCTGCGGACTCCGGAAGGAAGAAGTGGAGGAAGCCGGCGCGCGTGAGCACCAGGTGCCCCTGCCGCCACTTGCTGCTCGAGCTGTTCCACCGCTCCATGCTGCCCTGCCTGCACCAGGGGCGCAGAAGGGAGCAAGCAGGGTGCACAGCGTTACAACAAAGCACAGGCCAGGCATCAGGCAGGTGCTGCGCATCACGGGCATGCGACAGCAAGTGGCCGGCACTGGCAGTGTTCACTGGTACAGCCCAACTACATCGCTAGCGCACTGCCTCCCCGCCTGCCTGCCTTCTCCCCTTCACCTCACCGCACAACCTCCGCAAGGCCTCCACCTCCTGCCTGCCTCCCATCTCCAGGCTGGCCACACACTCTCTGCGCATCCAGAAGGCCTGAGCAGAAATGTTCCACAGCCTCACAGTGCCTGGCTCCCACAACCAAGCACGCATGAACTCACCGCACAATCTCAGCACTCCCAAGCAGCTCCGAGCAGATCTGGTCTACAGCCTCGCGCTGCCGCTCCGACAGCGCATCAGCGCTGCGTACAGGTGCAAGTGAAGCAACATGGGCAACAAAGCGGGATGGTTACTGGGCGCGGCAGGGAAGCGTCGAGCGTGCTAGGTGGAACCGCATGCGCTGCTGCATGGATGCCTGCCCCTCCTGAGCTCCTCCTCACCAAGCATCCCTCCCTGCCTTGCACGCCCATGCTCAAGGAGCGCCCACCTGTGCACGCTGCTGGCCGCTGTGTGGGTGAAGGCCTCCAGGTCGGCCTCAGCATCAATTTGGGACAGCAGCTCTTGAAGCTCGCCTGCGGGGCAAGGGCAGGGCAGAGCATCAGATGGTAAGGCAGGACGGCGCAGCCCAGGGCATGGCATGCAGAAGGGCAGGGTAAGGCCGGGCGGGGCGGGGTAGGGCGAATTGCTGCAGGCGAGGAGGCACATGGGGTGAAATGTGGTGCCACAACGCATCAATGCACAGCCGCCCACAGGCAGCAGCATCTGGCAGCGCTGGCCACGCGCACAGCTTCCCACGCCATTGCGCCCCGCCGCCCCGCCCCGCCTCTGCTGAGCACTGCTGAGCAGCGGCCCCCAGTATTCCCGTCGCTTGCTCACCAGCAATCTGCTGCAGGGGCACCACCGCGGTTTTGTAGATGTGCACAAACGTGCCCAGAGACGCCTGCACAGTGGTGGCCCGCCGCCGCTCCAAGTCCCCCACCCGCTGCAGGGGCCAGTGGGAGAGGGTAGGTAGGTGCACGTAAATGGGGGTGCGAGGAGGGGCATTGATGGGGGCAGCAACAACCGCAGGCACACGCTGCTGCTGCTGTCTGTGGCTGCCCTGCCGCTCCCCTGCTGCTGTTTGGCAGGGTTGGCGGTCGCCTAAGTGGACATGGGCATGCACACGGCAGCAACATCATGTTGGCAGCAGCGGCACACCATTTGGAAGGCCTGCGGCATCGCGGCTTACATAACACCCCACAGTTGCACAAAAACACGCAACTCTTCTGGCCCACCACCCCCATCCCATCCCTACCTGGAAGGCCTTGGCAAGGTACTGCCGCTCCACATGCTGTGCACGCTGCAGACGCACCTGCTGCTCCACCAGGCAGCCCTCTGCGGGGGGCAAGGAACTCCAGGACTGCCTGTGAATCAAACCATACGTTTCTCACGTTAGGTTCCCAGCGGTCAGGTCGGGAGACGTTGGGAGACCTTGCAAGGGCGGCAACATGAACAGAGTGGGTAGCCACTAGCGTGTGGCGTGGGCAAAGGCAGGCAGCTGCGGTGCTGCCCAGCACAGCACAGTGCAGCACAGCACGGCGCAGCGCAGCACAGGCGGCGCAGCCCATGTGGCGCACCCATCCGACATCCCCAGCCCGCATCTCTGCCTGCCCCTCCCCTCCAACCTCCCCTCACCCGTCAGCCAGGGGTCGGACTCAACGCCCCGCCCGCGTGCTCCCCCCCGCGCGCGCTGCGCCGCCGCCGCATCCAGCGCCGCGCACGCCTCCTGGTGGCTCTTCAGCGCCCCCTTGAGCGCATGCCGGCTGGCCTCCACCTCCTTTTTGGCCCGGGCCGCCCCATGCACCACCTCGTCGCATGCTGCCCGTAGGTCCGTCACCAGCCCCTGCATGCCCTTGATGGCCTCCTGAAGCCGCTCTGCTACCTGCAGACGGGTGTGTGCGCGGTGCGGGACCGGGAGTGCAGGGTTGTGGAGCAGAAGGGTTGGAGCGGCGGCTGTGATGAGGGGAGGCTGCGAGGAGGACGCAAGTGCACATGGGCAGGCAGCTGTGGGCGCAACACTGCGCACGCCAACTGTGCTTGCCTGCCCCTCACCGCCCTGCTAAGCCACCCCACTCAACGCACGCGCCGAGCTCTGCTGGTCCCCCACCATCGCTGGCAGGCCTTCAGAGCTGCCCTCCCTCCTGGTCGCCGCCGTCCACCCACCCGCCCCACCCACGCACATAACTATGGCACACCACTGCCCCGCCCCGCGCACCCACCGAGCTGTGCGAGTGGCCCATCATTGCTGGCAGATCTGAGAACTGCTCCATGGCAGCCCGCAGGGAGGGGCCGTCCGCGTCGCTGCACAGGCTCAGCTGGGCCACGGCTGACATGGCGCGAGCGTAGGAGGCCTCGGCGGCAGCAAATGCCTGCAGGAGCGAGACCACACCGGGGACCAGAGAGTTTGAGAGCGCTCAGAAGTACTTTAAGGAAGTGTTCAGAAAAAGGGGAGGTGGTGGGCGTGGCCCAAGCATTGGAGGGCCGCACAAGCACACGCACCCATCACCCTAGGCTTGCTTGTAGCATCCTGCCCATGCACCCGGCCCATGCAACTGCCTGCAGCTCGCCCGGCGCCCCGCTGGCATTAAAACACGATTGCCCGTCCTACCACATGTGCATGCCCACCACCATACCAGCCCTAGCGCGTGTGCCCACCCACCTGCAGCACGCCCAGCGTGCGCTCCGCCGCCGTGCGCCCGCTCTGCAGCCGCCCCAGCGTGACGCCCGCCATCTGCTGGTTGATCTTGCTCTCCTCTGCAGCGTCCCCATCCAGCTGGTCTATGACAGCTGTCAGGCTGTCCAGCTCATGCCCAAATTGCAGGTGCTGCAGGGCGCCGGCACCTGCTGAGGTGGCAGCGCCGCCAGCGCCTCCGCCGCCTCTGCCGCCTTTGCCGCTGCCGTCGGGCGACGCCGTCAGCGCACGCCGTGCGGCGCGTGCTATCTCAGGGTTGCGAGCAATGTCTTTCATGAAGGAAAACTTCTCGGGCGTGTTCTTGGCGCTGCCGGCCAGCGAGCGGCGGGCTGCACGCTCCATGAGGCGAGATGTGGGGCTGTCTGGGTCGGCGACCAGCCTGCAGGGTGCAGGTACAGTGGGAGCAGGCACGGGTCGGAAATCGTGGCGATGCATTGCTTGAATGAGGGTGCGGTGAGAGAGCGCAGCAGTGCGGCGGCAGGATGGCAGCGGGGCAGGCGGGAGCGGCGGCGGCAGACAGGAAAGCACAATATACCTGCGTGGCCCGTCGCTGAAGTCGCTTCCCAGCGGGCTGAGCGACTCCCCATCGCTGTCAGATCCGCCTTTCCCTGTCCGCAGTCGCTGCGAGACGATGGGGAGAGGCGCCGACAGGGGGTGCGGCCCTGCGCCTGCGGAGCAACCATATCAATGACAATGGTTATGCTCGTCTTGCGAGCAGCCTGCCCGGCACAAAAGGCGGCTCGCTACGAGTAAACTCACCTGACAGCGGGTCTGTCATCGCGCCCCAGGCCTCCCCGACACTTCTGAATCTCCTGCACAAGCTGGTGGATTACACCGGACCTCGCCCCGCCTCCAACAAAGCGCGACCCCAGCATGCCGCAGCGCAGCGCAGCCGCCCGGGCACGCCCGCACGTCGGCACCACTGCCAGTGCAGCTCTGCTGGGGGAAGCGGACAAGAGTCCTTGCACGAGAGATCGTCGGATACAAGCTATAAGTGGATACTAGGGGTTTGGAAAACTGAACATTTCGCAAGTGAGCAGAACAGAAGCGCTCAGCGCAGCGCATGAGCGAGACTGCCGTGGGCGCCACCAGCGGTCGGGCGGCGGGGGCTGTGCCGGGGGCTCTCGCGAGCACGCCCCGTGCTGCAATCCTCCCACCGCCTGCTGTAGGCGGCACCCCCATCATCAGAACATGTCTTCCTCGTCCTCTGACTGCAGCTCGTTATAGAAGACCTCGCCCGTGCTGTGGCTCACCTGCGGCGCTATCACTGACTGCAGGGGCAGTTGTGGTGGGGTGTGAGCAGGGGCGAGGGGCCCCAGAGAGAGCGGGGAAGTGGTGCGGGGGTGCGAGAAGGTTGGTGGAAGTCATGATACACCGCAGGTGGTGAATGAGAGCTGGCAACAGGCACGGTGAAAGGCGCGCCTGCCGGCTGCTCACCCCCAGCACCCCCACACATCCGCACCTCCTCTATCGCGCGGCGCACCGCCTCCTCGCTCTGCGGCATCTGGCGGGGAATGGACAGCACCCGGTCGTTGTATTCCAGCGTGCCGGGCAGCAGGTTCCTGGGCAGGGGAGGGAGGGCAGCTTAGGAGTTTGGTGCTGCTGCGGAAGTTGGACAGCGTCTCAGGCAGCGGGTCCCCGGATTGGGGCAGGGAGAATGGGCAGGGTAGCACGGATAGGGGGCTGAAGAGAGGTTGGGTCAGGCCAAGGAGCAGTGAGGGCAGGGCTGGGGCTTCCAGGCTGGCCTGGCCACGCCTGTGCCGCAGGCTGCCAGGCCAGGCAGGCAGAAGACAGGGCAGGGCGGGGCGGGCAGGCAGGGTGGGGCAGGGCAGGCGTCCCTCACTTGAGGAACCATGGGTGCTTCTTGATGTCGGCCACAGAGTAGCGCTGCAGGGAGTTTGTGGGGGCGGGCACGGCGTGGAAAGGGTGAGGAGGCGTGAAACGCCAAACACTCCACCAGGGCACGGCATGGCAGGCACAGCGCAGCACAGCGCACCCTGCTGTGGTCTGGGTCCAGCATGTGCCGTATGATGTCCTGGCACTCTGCCGACACCGGCTTGTGCCGCGGGAAGTCAAACTCGCCCGCCGCCATGCGCCGCATCATCTGCAGGCGGCATACAGAGGGTGGCGGAGCCAGCTGGGGGGTGAATGCGCGAATGGATAAGGGAAGGCCCGGCTGGCCCGCGAGCAGCCAGGAATGGCGGTGACGGTCTCGACATGGCACAGCACACAGACCCTCCGGCCCGGCCGCTTTCACCCGTATGCCGCTGCGGGCGCGCTTTCGCACACTTACAAGGCACACCAACCCACGGCTGGCATTCCTTCCCCCTTATCGCTACAACAGCCACAGCATGTAACCCTCCCCTAATCATCGCATCACAACAAGCACAGCGGCCTCACCCGGTGCATCTGCACTGCCTCGCTGCCGGCGCCGTTGTCGGCAAAGGGGAAGGTGCAGAAGAGGGTGACGTAGAGCAGCACCCCGCATGAGAAGACGTCGGCCTTCATGCCGTCGTACGCATTACGGGACACATTCATGAGCACCTCTGCAGTACCAGTGGGAGTGGGGTGGGAGTGGACACGTGATGTGTGTGTGTGTGTGTGTGCTTTGTTGTGGTCAGGGCAGACAGGCTCCTCTGCAGGGCAAGGTAGATGCGGAGAGGTGCGCTCTGCGGAGAGGTGCGCAGCAGCGCAGTGCCCCCACCGGACGCATCCCAACCACCCGCATTGCTTCTGCTGGCTGCCAGCGCTGAGCGGGGCTACCGCTGCCTGAAAGCTGCCCTTCCACACCCTCCTGCCCATCTGATGCAACACAAGTCCGTGCTCACGGAGCACCAGGCCCTGATGGTCTGACCAGCAGCTGCACCGTCCCCAGCCCCTCCCCTTCCCACCCTTGGGAGCCGAGCTCTGCCGTGCACTCCCCGCCCGCCCACCTGGCGCCACGTAGTTCATGGTGCCGGCGCGCGTGGTGGGGGCGCTGTCCTCCAGCGACTTGGCGTAGCTGGGGAGGGCAGTGAAGCGGGCAGAGGAGCAGGGGAGGTGTCAGAATGATGAAAGGCAGGCTAAGCAAGGGCATCACTGCAGGGTTCTGAAGCAGGGCAGCCACGCGAAGCGGGGGATGGCTCTTGAGCACGGCAGCAGCAGCAGGCGGGCAGCCTCAGTCCAGCCCCTGCAGCTTACCCTGCCCCCTCCCCACCCGTGCTCACCCAAAGTCGCACAGCTTCACCATTGGCGGCTTGCCCGGCACCCGCACCAGCAGCGTGTTCTGCAGCCGGGCGGTGGGTGGGTAGGTGGCAGGGGCACACGAGTGGGGAAGACTGGGGTTCGGGGGAGGGAACTCATTGGGCTGTGGCACACGACTGCATGCGCTCTGCTCGCCCCAGAGCACCGCGCTGGGTTATACACCATCTCCTCTGGTTTGCCTTGCCTCTGGTTTGATGTCCCGGTTCATGACCCCCATGCGATGGCAGTAGTCCATGGCCAGTATCTGGGGGCGGGGGGAGGGCAGGGAGGCAGGGAGGGAGGTGAGGGGGAAGGGAGGCAAGGGGGAGCTGTGAATGGGGGTGAATGGGGGTGGGAGGGTAGACAGTCGGGCAGTCGGCTCGCCACGCCAGTCCCCTCCTTCAAGAACTGCTGTGCCAGGCAGGCTTCACCCGCCAGCTGCTGGACGCTGCAGCGCGCCTCACCCTCCCCCAGCCCTTCGCGATGCAACCCTCCTCCGCACACCCACAGCTCTCCCGCTGACCACCCAGCCACCCACCAGCTGCTGGAAGATGTAGCGTGCCTCGTCCTCTGCCAGCCCGCGCTGCGCATTGATGAAGTCCAGCAGGTCCCCCCCTGCCACCAACTCCATTGAGATGCACAGGAAGGGAGGCGCGGCAAACACCTCCCGGAAGCGCACCACGTGCGCGTGCAGCAGCTTCTACGGGTGGCGGGCAGGGGCAGGGCAGGGAATTGGGTGGGTGGGTTGGGGGGCCATGTGTGGGCATGGGCGGCGCGGGAGGTTGGTGCCGATGAGGCAGAAGCAGAGGCGGCAGCAGGCGGACATAAAACCATGCATGCTGCCATGCAGACGGATGGGGCTGGCGGGGAAGGCGGGCCTGCTGCTGCACAGACGGGAGGCAAGGGCCAAGAAGCCGAGGAGGCACACCGACGGGCGCCGGCGTGCCACTCGCTGTGCAATACTTTCCTCACGGCGCCTGCCTCCCACAACCCACCATGTGATGCAATATCTCCCGAGCAATGTCCTTGGTGCTGTCGTTGGGCCTGCAGGCACACAAAAGTTGCATGGACGAGTTCAGGGGTGGGGCGGACGCCGCGAGTTGGGCGGTGGCGGCGGGGCCGGCGCCGCCCTCGCTGCCTGCCTGCTTGCCTCTTGCATTCTTCGTGCACCCTGTCTCTTTTGCAATGCCGTTGAACGCACGCCTGAATCCAGCTGCTGGGGCCGGAGAGGCGGATCGTCCGTAAAGCAGGCCCCACTCGGCCTCGGAGCTCACCCCAGCCTCAAGCACTTGATCGCCACGTCCGAGCCATCGCTGGCGCGCCCCTGCACAACCATGCCAAAAGCTCCTCGGCTCAGGGGCTTGAGCAGGCGATATGCGCCGCCCGTGGCGGCTGCCACGGCCTCCTGGGCGGCCGCGAAATCTGCCTCGGCGAAGCCCATCGTAGCAGGGAGCAAGAGGGGCGGTGTGCAATCGAGTGTGGGTTGCAGTGAGTGCGTGGACCTTGATGGCAAGGCGCCGGCTGTGGCGGACGACAGCTCCTGGAACCCTGCTTACCTTTCATGTCGAAGGAGGTGGGCTGCACCCTGCTGCAGCGCCCCAGGACTGGGAAGCAGCCACGGGGTTGCTGCTGCCGAGGCGCCGGCAACACCGGTTGCGCACGCTCGAGACTGGCGGGTCTTCTGCTGCCGCCGCTGCCGCTGTTGCTGCCGTCGCTCGTGCTGGGGGCCTCGCTTCCGCTCGTGACCGTCTGAGGCGGCCCAAGACAGAGGAAGCGGCACCCCGCTCTGCAAGCAACAGGCCGCTCTTGTGCCATCAACGGGCCGCCAGCAGCGCCGCTCCGGCGGCAAGTTGACAAGTCAGGAAGGGCAGGTGGGCTGCTCGAGCACAAGCTGCGAGAAGCCCAAAATAATTGTAGCGAAAACGGAGACGGACCGTCGCTGTTTGGGTTTAGAGGAAGGTAGGAGGAGGAAGGTGAGTGGGCACTCAAAAAGCTTCTAATGTTTGTATCATCCGAGGTAGTTGGGGTAGTGCCTTGAATATAATGACTGAATATATCAGCCAAGAAACGCCACAGAAACGTGTTCCTGTCGGGTTACAAACCACTCTGTAACTCTAGCTGACCCTTCCTCTACCCATGTGCTGCGAAGCCACCACAGGGTAAACCTTGCCAGCTCCAGTCTCCCTCTGTGCTGCTCCAACCCAAACTCCATAGACAGTTCAGATCCTTGGGGGGCAGCCGTTTGAGTGAGAGGTTGCCACTTCGGTTGGGACTGCTGGCACAAAGAAAGCAAAGAGATGCACATAACACAATCCCTTGGTGCCGCCGCAGATCTGCTGCCACGTCACTGCCCCACGCGGCCCATTGCTGCACAGTTGCAGACCGTAGCCAAAGAGCGCACCCACACCACGCATGCGTCAGACTCGTGCCTACTTCCTGCAGGGCTGGAACAAACGCTGGCCCCCGTGTTTCTCTGCTCGCACGCTGCCCAGACTGCCGCCGCTCCGCCACATCACCACCTGCGAGCCGCGCTCGCAGCGCTGCTGGCCACGGCTGCAGGGCCGTCGTTTATTGTTTCAAAACAACAACCGACCTATACCGAACAAAAGGCATGTCATCAGTATCTATCCTTTAACTCTGCCCAAGAGGGCAGCAGGCAGCGGCGGCGGCGGCGGTGGCGGCGGCGACAGTGGAAAGCTCCGAAATGCTTCCCGGCCTCCCTGAATCCCGCTTCATTGTGCACGCGATTTCCCGTTGTCAACATTAGCATAATCCATGGCTGCGGCGCGTCTGATGCCGTGCTGCTGGCACCAGCACTTGCGTGCGGGCCTCGCCCGGACAGGCAGGCAAGTGTTGCATGCGCTCACCATGTCGGGTCACGCCGTTTCAGTGACCGCAGCTGCGGCCGCCGACTCTGCGCCGCCTGCCGCCCGCCTCCCCACTCCACCGCCGCCTGCCCCCTTCGCCTCTCCGTCCCTCTTGCCAGGGATGCCACAAGCGTGCCACTCACAGCATGGCACCAGATTGCGCCTTCCAGACACTTTGCATCAGGTGCAGCAGGAGCGGCGCCACCAGCCGCAATGTCAGCAGCTGCAGCAGAGCAGGACGGCGCCGCTGCTGGCGCCGGCAGCGGCGGCGGCAGCGAGGACGCAGAGCCAACCGCCGCCTACGTGCACCTGCCTTTTTGCAAGGTAACCTGCTTGTCGGTGCTGTTGTCACTTGCAGTGCCTTTGATGCGCTGAGTGGAAGGCCAGATGCCGAGGGTTCGTGCAGCGGAGCGCGCAGGGGCCGGCTCCAAGTCGCCCACCGCTCAGCACACTGCCACCGGTGGGTCGAACATTTCATCTCACCCAACATCAATTCCACATTTCCACATTTGAAACCATCGCGGTGCAGAGGAAGTGCTCCTACTGCGACTTCCCCGTCATTGCTGTCGGGCAGCACCAGGCAGAGACTCCGCACGTGCAGGTGGGCGGGCAGTGGCGGCGCCCACGGGGCGCCGTGCAGCATCGAAGAGCGGGCGGGCGGGCGGGCGGGCGGGCGGGCGGGCAGCGGCATCATAGCACTGCACCTTTCTCACGTTATTTCCACCGAAACCAATACGGTATTGTTGTTCTGTGCAGGAGAACATGAGGCGGTATGTGGAGCTGGTGCTGGCAGAGATTGAGGCCAGCCAGCGGCTGAACCGCGGCCCGCTGCAGACGGTGTTCTTTGGCGGAGGTGGGGCGCGCTGGGCTCCTGCAACCCACGCTTGGCAAGCCGCGCCAGCATGCGCGTGCCGGCAGCGGAGCTCTTCACCCTGCTCTCCACCCTGCTCTCTTTTCTGAACACCGCCCCCACTTGGCCTGCCTGCCCTCTCTCCTCCTCTCCCCTCCCCTCCCCTCCCCCCCGGCAGGCACCCCCTCCCTCATCTCCCTGCCGCTGCTGGAGCAGCTGCTGGTGGCCCTGGACCGTCGGTTTGGGCTGGCCCCTGGGGCAGAGGTGTCCATTGAGGCTGACCCGGGCACATTCGATGCGTCACGGCTGAGAAGCTACATGGGCATGGGGGTGACCCGCGTCAGCGTGGGGGTGCAGGTGGGGTGGGGCTGGCAATGATAGTGGGGTAGTTGGGTGGGCGGGAGGCGGAACAGGCGGCTGCAATGGCGGCGGGTGGGCGAGCGGACAGGTGTGGGCCGACTGCAGGCTGCATGTTTGATGAGGGGCAGCAGGGGGGAGCCTGTGGGCAGTCGGGGTGGACAGAGGCTTGGTGGCTCCTCCCCCCCCATCTTCTCCCTGCCCCCACTGCACCCCACCCCACCCGCGTGCGTGAGCTCACCCCACCCAGTGTGCATCACCCCGGCGGCCCTGCGCTCTCACAAACCTGCCCTTGCCCCGCTCCATCTGCTGTTCCCACTCAGCTGCCCGCCCTGGCCTGTGCTCCCCCAGCCCCGCACCGTCAGCTGCCTTCTCACCCACCCACCCACCCGCCCTAGCCTGTGCTCCCCACGCTCCATCGTGTGCCTTTTTCAACCACTCACCCACCCACCTACCCACCCACCCGCCCGCCCCCGGACCCCGCAGGCCTTCCAAGAGGAGCTGCTGGCGCTGTGCGGGCGGGCGCACGACGCGGCCGACGTGTACCGCGCGGTGGAGGCGGTACACGCGGCCGGCGTGCCCAGCTGGAGCCTGGACCTGATGTCGGGGCTGCCCCAGGTGGGGCACCGCAATGGGGTGGGGCCCTTTCGCACCCAGCTCTTGCTGCCATCGTTTTGACTTCGCCTGCTGTGGACGCCCGAAGCTGCTGCTGCGTGGCGCCCCGGCGTGCACTCTGCCTGTTCCCTGATGCCCGCATATGCATGCACCTGTGCCCCCCGCTGGGCTGGGCCTGTTCTCATTGCAGCACCTTGCGCTTCCCGCCCTGCAGCTGACCGAGCAGATGTGGGGGCGCAACCTGAGCAAATTGCAATGACCATGCCGCCGGCTGCGACTTGTTTTGGTCTGCAGCTGACCGAGGAGATGTGGGGGCGCAACCTGGAGCAGGCGCTGGATGCGCAGCCACGCCACATCTCGACTTACGACCTGCAGGTGGGGAGGGAGGGGGAGGGCAGCTGGTAGAGCGTGAGTGGGGCGTAGCAGGTTGCGGTCATTGCCTGCACAAATATGCGCCGGAAGGGGGAGTGCGCCAGCCACACCACGTGTCGGTGTATGTCCGACCTGCGTTGGGAGGGCAGCAGCTGTGAGTGACTTTCCTCCAGCCTAGCCTAGTCTCTTGCAAAGGCCTTTGGTGTACTGCCAGGTCCAGTCCTGCCTGCCGCCAGCGTAGCGCCGGTGTTGTTGTGCCGCATCAGTGCACGCCCCCCTGACCCCCTGAGCCTGTCCCTCATGCCCCCGCCTGGCACCGCCTGCTCCGTGTGTTCCCACCTGTCCCTCCTGTCCCGCCTGTCCCGCCTGCCATCGCCTGCTCCGTGTGTTCCCACCTGTCCCACCTGTCCCGCCTGTCCCGCCTTGCCCCGCCAGGTGGAGGACCACACACCCTTTGCCCGGCGCTACTCCCCCGGGGAGGCCCCCCTGCCCAGCGACGAGGCGGCGGCAGCGATGTACCGCCAGTCAAGTGCTGTGCTGGGGGCAGCAGGTGTGGCTGGAGGGGCAGGGTGGGCGGGGTCTTGACGGGAGCTGTGTCAAGCGGCATGTGGTATGGTGTGCACGGCCAGAGCCTATCCGCCTTCCCCCTCTGCCATGGTATGGGCTGCTGGGCTGTTTGAAGGGCACACAGGCCCAAGGCCCTAGGCGGGTTACCAGGAGCGCTTCCTTTTATGCACATGTTTAGATCATGCACATGTTTAGATCGACTCGCCCCCTGCACATGAAAGCACCGCACGCATCTCCCCCCTGCAGGCTACGAGCACTACGAAGTCAGCAACTTTGCGCTGCCCGGCCACCGCTGCGCCCACAACATGGTCTACTGGCAGGGCCTCCCCTACTACGCCTTTGGACTGGGCAGCGCCTCCTACCTGCAGGTGCAACTGCGTGGGCAGCCGGGGGTGGCTGGTTGGAGTGCCCAGGCTGGCGCGGCATTGTGCAGATATCTGGGGATGCAACCCTGGGCTGCACAGCGTGTGGGTGCTTTGGTGTCGTGCTGCCGATGCTGATGTGCTGCTGCTGCTCCTCGCTGGCTGCCGTGTTCGGCACCTGGCCCGGCTGCCGCCTTGCATGCTGTTGACATTGGCATCAGGGGTGTGTGGCTCGCACGGGGGCGGGGACGGTCATGCGGCACGCACGCACCTCACGGCCGCCTTGCCCGCTCCGCCCACCCCACCCCTGTTGATACCTTGGCGTGCCCCCCGCTCCCCCTCCCCCGCCCCGCCCTCCCCGCCACCCCTGCAGGGCCGTCGGTTCAGCAGGCCCAAGCGGCTGAACTCGTACAAGGGGTGGGTGGAGCAGTACGCCGCGGATGCAGCGGCACAGGGGCCCCAGGTGGCGGGCGCTTGGCTGCCGCGCGAGAGCGCAGATGACCGGCTGCTGGACACGGTTATGCTGCGCCTGCGCCTGGCCGACGGGCTGGACCTGCGCCACCTGGCAGCCTCGCACCCCCAGGTGAGCGGATTGTGCTTTATGTCTTCATGTGAAGCCGGGCCCTTCTCATGGTGAAGCTGCGCCTGTGGCTGGCTGTTGTGCTATGGCACCTGCGGTCTCGCACCCTCCGCCGGTGCTGTGTTGTATGTGTGTCGAATCGGGTGCGCCATCCATCTGCCTCTGCTCGAGGCGGTGATGCGCCTGCGGCTGATAGGCTGGATTGCCTGCCAGCGGCCCCTGGTTGCCTCTGCCCCCTTTGGGTGGGTGGGTGTTGCCTTGTTGTATGGGGATCCCCATAACCCGCCAGGCCAGATGGGGTGTTTTGTGATAAGCAATCCAGGCCGCGGGGAGACCAACGAAGGTACAAGCTTGCTAACACACACACGCTGGTACGCGCAGGGTGAGGAGGCTGCTGACATCGTGCTGCGTGCGCTGCGCCCGCACATACAGCGCGGGTGGGCGCTGACCAGCAGCGGCAGTGGCGGCAGCGGCAGCTGGGACCAGGTACTGGCGAGCAGCGGCAGCAGCGGCAGCAGGGGAAGCAGCAGCAGCAGCGGTGGCGGCGGCGGCGGCAGCAGCAGCGTTGGCAGCGGCAGCGGCGGCGGCAGCAGCAGCAGCAGCGGCGGCGGCGGAAGTGGCAGCGTGCAGCGCGTGCGGCTGACAGACCCAGTTGGGTTTGTGCTGTCCAACGACATCATCTCAGATGTGTTCGCGGCCTTCGACCTGACAGCAAGCGAGGATGCGGAGGGCGCATGACGCTGCATGCGCATGCCTTCCAAGTGCCCGCTGGTACCGCGTCCCTTTACCATTCTGTTGCCTGTTGGCGTGAGCATGCCTGCATTGGAAGTCTTGGTGCCAGCCTCAATCTCCTTTCAGGACTCGTGTGGATGGTTGGTCAACAGAACAAAGATCCAAAGCCAGGTGGTGGGATGGCGGGGGCAAGAGGGGGCGGCTGTAGTGCCGTCTGACTGGGAACTTGAAGCATTGGGGATCTGGCCCTCGGCTGGCGTCCCCGATCTCCCAAATAAGCCAGCAATCATCCACACCCGTGATTGTCTCGTTTGATCTTAAAAGCACTGGGCGGAGCGCGTGTTCGGCTGGTGTTCGGCCGCCAAAAAGCGCGCGACCCGGACCCCAGAGCTGCTTCCCCTAAAGCCAGGCCGCCGTGATGAAGACCAATTGCAGAATGCGATCCTGCATTGCAGGCTTGGTGGCCGCAGCGCTCGTCGCTGGTGAGCCGTCCTCTTGAGGTCCCGCCCCACTTCCAACTCTTGCCCCCAAGCACCACCTCTGCCTGAACTTCCAATTTCGGCATCCTGAAAACCGCAGCCGGTGCCGCACTGCAGCCGACGAGCCGCGCTTGGGGCAACCCTGCCGCCACGCCGCCGCTGCCGCCGCCCGACCCTCCCTTGCCCTTGCGTGCAGTTGCCACGGGCGCTTCCACGTCCACCCCTGGCGGCCTGTCGCGCGATGAGACCCCCCAGTTCATTCTTCTGACGGTGGGTAGGGGTGAGCAAGGGTGCATGGGGAGCTCCCAGGAGGCAAGAGTGCACAGTCTCCCACAGGGTGTCTCAGTACCACGCTGTTGGCAAGCGTCCGGGATGCCGGCCCAAGGGCAGTGATACTAACCCAAGGGCAGTGATGACTCCCACCACCAGCAGTGCTTCGTTCTATGCCTGTGTGGCACAGCCGTTGAGCGCATTATCCACCGGGCGCTCGCTGCCCGCCCCCAAGAGCGCGCCCCAACCCCTCCCATTTCCCTGCTGGTGTGAACACATGCAGCACGACGACGCGGTGAAGAGCAACACCCACAGCCTCATGACCTCCATCACCGACGGCCGCTCCGCCAACGGCTGCCCCCTCACTGCCACCATGTTTGTGCTCACCTCGGGCACGGGTGCGCCGACAGCCTGGCCGGCCCGCCCTGCTGGCCCGCCCAGAGGATCACTGTCGCCTGCGGTTGTGCCTGCCGCCTGCTTGTGCCCGGCACAGGCGGGCGGCTGGCACCTTGGGCCCGAGCGCACAGCACAGAAAGCATGATGCTGCTGCCTGGTTTGCCTGTGCTGTGCTGTCCTTGGACCGCTGCACAAAAGTAGTGGCTGCCTCCTGACCCCTCCCTCTCTCTGCCCACTTGCTCCCTCTCCCTTTACCTGTCTCAACCCTCAGACTGTGATCACGTGATGGACCTCTACAACAAGGGGTGAGCCACTGCGCTGTCCATGCTGTGGTCGTGCCATGCCGTGCTGGTGCTGGGTCCAGTGCCGATGGCTGGCGCTGTTCATCTGGCTCCCACACTCCTCGGCCATTCCCCATGCGCTGCCGGCCGCCTAACATGTCTGCCTTCTGCCCCCATTGCGATGCCTCAGGTACGAGATTGGAGACCATACAGTCAGCCACCGCTCGGTGAGGCACACTGCAACAAGAAGGCAGGGAGAGGGAGGGCCGTGTGCAGGGCGGCACAGTGCACTGCGTTGCGCACACAGCGGCGCCCCGCTTTCCCCGCAGCCAGAGGCCCATCCCTCCTCCTCCCTTGGTCACCTCTTGAGCACGGCCTGCCCCTCCCACTGCCGCAGTTGCTGGAGCAGAGCAAGGACGAAATTTACAGCGAGATTGTGGGCGCCCGCTCCAAGCTTGCCGACTGCGGCGTGCCAGAGGGCGACATCCGGGGCTTCCGGGCCCCCTACCTGGAGACCAAGCCGGAGGTGCGGGAGGTGCTGCAGGAGAGCGGCTTCCTGTACGACAGGTCAGTTGTTGGGACGCGTCCTTGTGAGTGAGTTTGGGGTTTGGGTGGGTGAGTGGGTGGGTCACCCTGTGGGGGACCGGTCGGGTGGGGCGGGTGCTGCAGGAGAGCGGCTTCCTGTGCAACAGCTGTGGACAGGTGCCACGGACGAGAGCGAAGGGGCATGGTGGGTCGGAGGGTGGGTGTTTTGAACTGCTGGGTGCGCAGGCTGCACGGTGCGCGCACGTGCTATCAAGTGGCAACAGCAGATGGTGTCCTGGCCGCAGCGCATTCACCCCCTGCATCCCTGTGCCTGACACACCCCGGTCCCCCTCAACCCCACTCACCCCGCCCGCCCCCACACACCCCACCCACCCCTGGCCGCCCCCTCAGCACACTGATTGAGGACACCACGGGGCACTCCATTTCCTCCGACATGTCGGAGCGCGTGTGGCCGTGGGACATGGGAGAGGGCATTCCCATCAACTGTGGACGGTGCGTGATGGGCTGGCGAGGGTGTGACTGAAGCTGAGAATGCTTGGAGTGATGCGTTGCACCAAAGAGTTGCCCGCCCTGCGTCTGGGGGACGCTGCCGCTGGTCAGGTCTGCCCACACAGCAGGAGCACAAGCTGCCAGCCGCTGCTGCCCACCACCTCCAACCAAGCGCTGCCTGTGCCCCCGGGCCAGCCTCTGCCCGCCCATTGCACAGGCTGTGCAATCAACGGCACCGCTGCACTGACGCCCAACCCCTGCCTGCAGCTTCGGCAACATCCAAAAGTGCGACGGCAGCGAGAGCTACCCCGGACTCAAGCAGGTCCCACGTGAGTTGTCCTGTGTCAACCCTGTGTGCACATGATTATGACGGGGCTTTTCAAGGGGCCTGCCGCCTGCCCGTCTGCGCACGCACGCAAGCACGCCCGTTAGGTGCAAGCCGCCGCAGCCGCGCCGCCTGACCCTCTTCCCACCCTTCCGCCTGCCTGCCTGCCTGCCCCTCCTGCCTGCCCTCCTGCCTGCCTGCAGTGTGGGACCTGACTGCCCTCGGCAGCTACACAATGGACTGTGGAGAGTGAGTGTGCCGTGATGAGGATGAGAGCGGCGAGATTGAGCAGCCAGCAGATCGTTCTCTGCCCAGAGCTGCTGCTTCCTGCCTGGCCCGGCCGTCTGCCCCAGGGCCCTGCTGCTCGCTCCCGCCCATGCCTCACAGGCCTCCCTCATTCTGCCCCTGCATAACGACTGATACTCCATCCACTCCCCGCCCCGCCCCGCCCCTCTCCTGTGCAGCAATGGCGACCACAGCGTGTACGACATTCTCGTGGTGAGGCGGGGATGGAGCGGTTGCGGGTCACCTCCCCCCTTGCACGCACACAAACGCGCGCGGCACGGGGGGCGGACCGGGGAGGCGGGCGCCCTGCGCCCGGGGGGCTTGTACACATGCTGAGGGGCTGGTAGGAGCCTTGATGCCCGATAAACCTCTTGGCCCCGTGTCATGGGCTGTGCCTGCTGGGAGGGGTGGGGGTTGAGGGGAGCCCGGCGTGAGGGCAGGGAGGCAGGCGGGGCTGGCCTGGCGCCAGGAACAGTGCAGGCCACGGCCCTCCCCTTGAGGCAAAGGGTGTGCCTGGGCTCATCCCAATCCGGCTGGAGCGCCCCACATGTCCGCTGTGCTGCACAGTAACTACACCAACCTGCCCCTCCCCTGCCCCCACCCCCACCCCACCCGCGGGCCGACGCTGGCGCCTCCACACACAACAGCACCTGGCTTGGTTGTCCAGACTGAAACGCAACAAGCGCCCAAACTTTGCTCTCCTGCGCAGGCCAACTTCGACGCCTCCTACACCGGCAACCGCGCCCCGCTGCCCATCTTCATACACACGCCCTGGCTGCAGCGGCACGCACAGGATGTGGCCACCTTTGTGGGTGAGCGGGTTTTGGTTGTTCATGGTGATGTTCATGGTGAATTTCATTTGAGATTACACACACCTGTTCCTTGGCATGCTCTGACCCAGCTGTGTGGGTGAGTGAGGAGCGGGGCGGGTTGAAGGTCATGAGTGAGGCTTGCCAAGCGAGCATGGCGGAGCAAGGCCAGGTGCTGGCGGGCCGTGGATGTGTGCCACTGCACGGCGCCAGCACGCCCGCCAGCCAACCGTGAATGCATGCTGCCTGCTCGTGTGCCTGCCTGCCGCACTGCCAGGCCGACGCCCGCCCTCATCCCCTCCCTGCCCCTCACCGCCACCCACTACGACACGAAAACCTCCCTCCCTCCCACCCTCCCTCCCTCCCCTGCTGGCTCCACATCAATCCTCCCCCTGCAGATTACGCTGCCTCCCAGCCAAACGTCTTCTTTGTGACAATCCAACAGCTGCTGGCCTGGATGAGCGACCCCATTCCGGCCTCCTCCCTCACCCCCGGCGCCCTGGGCTGCGGCAACGCCGGCGGCCAGCCCGGCAGCGGCGGCGGCTCCAACCCTCCTCCGGAGGAGGAGCAGGCACCCCCTGTGGCGGATGATGAGACCCCTGTTGAGGAGCAGGGTGACGATAACGGCGGTGAGCCTGTGTGCCTGCGTGTGTGCCCGCCTGTTGTTCATGTACTGTGAAGGGCTTCGTGATGCTGATGATTTGGTTGGGGGCATGGCGCGCTGTGCCGCGCTGTGCCGCGCCATGTCCTGCGCAACATGCAAGCCCTGCGCCCTGCGTGCCTCTCATGCCTCCCCCTCGCTCCTCCCCACCACCCACGTGTCCGAGCAGAGGATGGCGGGCAGGATGGCGAGGGGGACGGCAACGGTGGCAACAAGGACAAGCACGAGGACGATGATGTGGAGAAGAGCGACACGTCTGGCAACAAGGATGAGGAGAAGCCCGGCAACAAGGATGACAAGCCGAATGAGGAGCAGCCGGAGGGGGAGCAGTCTCCTGAGCCAGAGCAGAGCCCGGAGCCAGAGGATTGAGCGGGTCGGTGGCTGTAGGGAGGCCGATGTACACCATGCTGGAGCGTACTAGGCCAGTGCAAGTCGGCAGGCTGTGCCGGCTGCCAGGCATGAGCTTCAAGCCTGGCCTGTGCCTTGCAAGCCTGCCCTGTGCTGCACAGCACACCACACGGCACACACCGCATGTGGGGCCTGCCTGGCGGTCAGGCCACCAGCGCAGGTTGCACAGTGGTCCTGCCCGGCTGCCTCCCGCCACACACATACAGCGCCTTCAACACCCGGACAGAGCACATCGCAACCCACAATCCATTTCCCGACGCTTGCTTACTGAGACCCCCATCCATGCACAGCCCCTGCGCCCTCTTCCAAAGCCCCTCCCCCTTCCCTGCCCCCGCCCGCCAGTCACTCGCCGACCTGCCTTCCCACCCCTCCTCCTCACACACTCACACTCCCACACGTGCCTCCCAGTGGCCCACGCCACAGCACTGCGACCAAAACTTTTCGATTCATTCCTGGCCTGCTGCTGCGGATCAGTGCCATTTCGTCCCCCACTGCTGCATTCTTGATGGATGTGAGGCGCCATTGTGCCTCCACCAACGTGACTCCAAGTGCCCCACGGCTCATGCGCATGCGCTACTTCTCTCCTGCCCTGCTTGCGATACTGAACACGTCAATGCAGCGCTTAAGCAAGCCTCGTTGATGCGAAGAAAAGATGATGAATTCACTTCCCTTCCACTTCTTGACCTGACAGTTTGGCGCTGCGCCTGCGCCACTGTCCTGGTGTGCTGCAACTCTGCTTCCGCCCCCCTTGTTGGCGCGGGCAGCACACCTGGATGCGCTCAGCGCCGAGGCTGTGCAGGCGGCTGTGCAGCCGGGCTGATATGCTGTACCGGTGGCAGTGGCTGTGGTCAGTGGAGGAAGAGGCAGGGCGTCAACCCAGGGGGAGCACTGAGCAGTCATCAAGGCCGTCCACTTGTGCCGCCAGCGGCGGCGGCACAGGAGGCAAGTGGCCGATGCTCGTCCCAGATGCCAATGCATGCACATGCACGAGCCTGCACTGAGTGTTCGCCCACAAAGGGGCGTCCTGCTCAGGTTCGGCTCTGAAAGGCGCTGAGGTGGCAAAATGGAGCGCCCTTGACGCGGTTATGCCTAAGGGCCACTCTGCAACGCCGCCTTCAATTTCACGCCTGCTTTGGGGGTCACAGGGGTTCCTTTGCACCTAGGACCACGCGCACTGGTGTACTTGCGGCCGCACCTCGGGTGTTGGAGGTGACTGCTGCACCTGCGGGGGCTTGCCCCGCACCGATCCAATGTGCTCTGTCGCATCGAGCATTTTCTGAGGCAGCCAGGAACGCTGGAGCGCCGTGGGCGCGTCAACCCTCACGCGCAGCTTGCGCCTCTCACATGCCACCACTGCCATTGCAGAGGCGGCGTATTCGGCCCTGCGCGTCTATCTGGGGTTTGATCCCGCGATGATGCAAGCCCTGCGTGTGGCGCTGCTGCTGCTAGCGGCGGGCAGCGTCTGTGCAGGTGTGGCAGGTGCCGGGCCGGCGGGAGGCGCGAGTGCGGCGGCGGCGGCGGCCTATCAACCCCTCCCACACTCAACCAGGGTCTGCCATTCCTTTGCTGCAGTCTTCCCGTCCACAGATGCCCCAGGAGGCCTGTCGCCTGAGCGCACCCCCATGTTCATCCTCTTCACCGTGAGTGGCCCCCCCGCCCGCCGCCTTGCAACCGCCAGCGAGGCCGGTTGCCGCAGGCAGCAGCGGTATGGTGAAAACCACCGCCTCCGCCGCTTCTTGTGGAGCCAGATGCGATCCCTCTCCGCCCTCTCTGGCGTTACTTGACCGTGGGTGACGGGAGCGGTGCAGGGGCGGGCCCCCGCCTTGCCGGGGTACCTCCAATGGCACGATACCCTTCTTCCCCCCCGCCCAACCGCCCTCCATCCCCTCCCCGCGCCCCCCGTGCGGCACGTCCTCCGCGCTCTGTTCCACCTTTTCTCTCCTTTCCGTTGTCACCTTCTGATGTCCACACACCTCGTGGCGCCTCCCATCTTGCGCCGCACCATGCTTCAACCATGCACAGCACTCCTAAATGCATGCGCTGCTCCGGCTGGCTGGCTGGTCGCTTGCACTCACCCCCCCGCTGTCAACCCACTATCGGTGACCTCTATTCCTTGCAGCACGACGACGCTATCAAGCAGGACAGCTACGACGCGATGCTGGAAGTGACCGAGGGCCGGCAGTCGCGCAACGGCTGCCCCGCCACCGGCGTCATGTTCACCACAACCGGCGGCACAGGTTCGGCCGGGCTGCACCCATATTCGGCGCTGGCAGGGGCCTGAAGTGTGTTTGTGTGTGTGTTTCGGTGTGTGCGCGCGCCTGAGGCTGCGACCATTTGGGGCCGGCACGCGCCAACATGCAGTGCATGCATATGTTAAACTTGACGGGGAGTGTGGCACTGCACTGGCGCCCCGCTGCTGCACCTGCCCACCACCTCGCACAGGCTCTGAGTGCTGCACGTCTGTGGCTGCGACGCACTGTTGCTAGCCACACTCTGCTTGGGTCGCTGTGAGGCTCGCCGCCGGCTGGTTGCCAGTGCTCAACCTCACCTGCCTCCCCCTCCCCCCTCCCTGTCCCCGGCGTCTGTTCCCCTCACAGACTGCGACCTTCTGGTCGACCTGTGGAGCAAGGGGTGAGCTGTGCTGTACTGCGCTGCTCCGCGCTGTGCTGTGCTGTGCTGTGCTGTGCTGCGCTGCGCTGCGCTGCGCTGTGCTTCCTTGGGCTACTGCTGGACAAGCCTGGTGCCTTTGCAGTTGCCCTTGCCGTTGCCTGTGCTTGGTGCTGCTGATGGCAGGTCGCCTGCCATGCTGCCTCTCTCACCTAGCACACCTCCCTCCCGCCCAATCGAGACAGGTATGAGATTTCAGATCACACAGAGAGCCACGGATCGGTGAGTTGTGAGCCGAGGAGAGGGAGGGCGGGGTGGGTGGGTGCTCGTGGCGGCCAACCGGAACCGCGCGCCCCCCAGGGCGGCCGAAGCGCCGAGGCGCCCCATGTGACCGCACACCTGCCAGCGGCCTTCCCTTACACACCCCCTGCCCAGCCCAGCTGGCTGTTTTGCCCCTCGCTGGGCCCCCTCCCAACCCCCGCCTGCCTTTTGCCTCTCTCGGCCCTCCATCCCCGCAGCTCAAGGACATGAGCAAGCGCGAGATTGAGCAGGAGGTGGTGGGTGCGCGTGACGAGATTGCGGCGTGCGGCATCCCGGTGTCCGACGTCCAAGGCCTGCGCTGCCCCTACCTGGAGACCAAGCCGGAGGTGCGGGAGGTGCTGCAGGAGAACGGCTTCCTGTACGACAGGTCAGTTGAGGGCAGGCTGTCTGGGGTGGGCTGGTGGGCGGGTGGGTGAGTGGGTGGGGCACCCAGTGAGGGATTGGTCAGGTGGGGCAGGTGCTGCAGGAGAACGGCTTCCTGTACGACAGGTCAGTTGTTGAGACGCTTCTTGGGGTGGGCTGGTGGGCAGCGGGGTGGGGGCATGCAGTGGTGGGCCGGCCAGATGGGGCACCCAAGAACAGTAGGAGCGCAGCGGATCTGCCGGGCATCCTGGGCAGGCAGTGCGGCGCGTGTTTTGAGTCGGCTGGACGGTTCCCTGGCCCTCCTTCTGTCAGGCCAAGCCGGGTGTGCGGGTGTGCTGCTGCACGCAGGCGGCTCCCTCTTTCCGGCAGGTCGGCTGAACGCACCGGCAGCAGCCAGGAAAGTCGCGCTTGTCTGATGGTCGCCGTCTGTGTTGTGTGCCGTGCAGCACCCTGATTGAGGAGACGAGGGGGCACTCCATCTCTGAGAACATGGGCGAACGTGTGTGGCCATGGGACATGGAGAACGGCATCCCCATCAACTGCGACTGGTGAGCGAGAAGAGATGGCCGTGGTTGGAGCGGGTGACGTGGGCATCCGCATGCCGCCACCAGTGTGACGATTGCAGTCAGCCAGCACGGCTTACGGCACCTCAAGCACCTGCAAGTGGTGAGCAAGTGGGGTCCAGCACGCGCAGAGCGGCAGCGGGGGCAAACTGCGGGCCTGCTGCACGTGGCTTTCCCACTCACCAAATGCCCGCGCCGTTGTCTCCCTTCTCTTGCCCCTCCCTCTGCAGGTTCAGCAGCATTCAGGAGTGCCGCGACGGCGAGAGCTACTCAAACGTGTGGCAAGTGCCAAGTGAGCAGCTGCGTGTGTGCTGGGAGGGTGGGAGGGTGGGCAGCAGCTCACGTGCTGGTGACCCGTGGGCATGCACCCGTGGGGCATGCACCCGCAGCTTGCATGGTCGGGAGGCCCGCAGGGTCGCTCGCAGGGAGTGCTGAGCAGATTGCCCTCACCTGTGCCAGCAGGAAAGAGCGCGCTCCCCGACAATATCCGCCACTCTTTCCTTGCCCTTGCCTCATCCCTGCCTTTGCACCTTCCAGCACCTGCCTCAGCTGGGCGGCCCCTGCCCCGTAGCTCCATGCTGGCTTCCTCACCTGCGCAACTGTTCACTATGTGCCTGCCGCAGTCTGGGACCTGTCTGAGCTGGGCGGCCCTTACACCATGGACTATGGCGCTGACGGCAAGCACGACGTGTACGACATCCTGAAGGTGTGTGTTACAACACGGGGGGGTGGGTGAGGGTGCATGGCGCGCCTGTGTTGCCATGTTCCTTCCTTCAGATCGGGCCAGGCCGGCTGCCGTGTGTGGGCTGCATGCTTGTCCCTTGGCCGTGCTGCACTGGCGTGCCACGGCTCGCGTGCGGTATGTATGCTCTGGCGGATGTTGGTGCTGCGCCGCACCGCGCCCCCAGCAGGGGAGGGGCAGCCTAACCCTAGCACACCTCGTTCCTTTGCAGCCACATATGTAGAGGACACCTGCGGGGGCCGACTGAGTGATCCATGCACCCCTGCTTGCTCCCTAGCGCCTAGAGCCCTCACAGCCCCATGTGAAGAAGACACCTGCGGGGGCAAGCGACAGCCTATTGAATGCCCCATGCACCTGTCTTTGCTCCCTCCCCCTGCGCAGGCCAACTTTGACGCCTCCTACACCGGCAACCGCGCCCCCTTCCCCATCTTCATCCACACTCCCTGGCTGAAAGACAGCGACCACCTGGAGCGGCTCAAGGAGTTTGCGGGTGAGGCAGCCCCTGTGCCGGGGGGCGGGCAGTGGGGGGAGGACTCCAGACGGATGGCAGGGCGAGGCGAGCGCTGGCAAGGCCCAGGCACATGTGGCGGGCGCTGTGAGCACCCCTGCTTCTCCTCCCCCACCTCGCCTTTCTGGGGCAGCGACGCGCAATTGTGGTTGGTCCCAGCAGTGCAGCAGGGTGGCAGCGCCCACGGCAGGCACCCGCCAGCCCTGCACTCAAAACCCAGGACCCGCTCCTCTCCCTCCCCTCTTCCCGCTCACACACGTCTGTGCTCGCACTTGAAGTTATCTGATGTGCTGTCCGCTCTGCGAAACTCGAGTGCATTGCAAACCTGCAACCACAACCACACGCTTGCACAACCACCCCACCGCTGAGGGTTCCAGAGAGGCTGCCAAGTAGGGACAGAACCGCCCCGCCGAGCCTCTCAGCCGACACCACTGAGCAGTGCAAACACCGCTGGCAGTGCATGTACGTACATTCGCTGGGGTCTGGCAGCCAAGCACGCAACAGCAGCGCAGCGACCCCCTTGAGTTTCACCTCCCCTCCTTTCCCTCCCCCACTGCCCCCTCTCCCTCCCTCCCCTTCACCTGCAGACTATGCACTCTCCCTGCCCGACGTGTACTTCGTGACCATCCGCCAGCTCATCGCGTGGATGCAAAACCCCATCCCAGCCGATGAGCTCACGCCTGAAAAGCTGGGCTGCGGCAACCCCGGCGGCGCGGGGCCGGTGCCCAATCAGGTGTTTGCTCTTGACGGCGAGGGGGCCACGGGCGTGCCGCCCGCAGGGGCGCCCACGCCGGCGCCGGCGCCCGGCCCGGAGGCTGACGCTCCCCAGCCAGCAGAGGCGCCCGTCCCGGCCCCCGATGAGGGGAGCCGCACAATCACACACACACAAACGTACTCCAAGTAGCAAAGCAGCATAGTACGTGGGCACGCACCACGCCCACGCGGCAGGGAGCACCGACCCATGGGCAGGCGCACATGATGAGACCCACCTCACCACACACACGACCCTCGCCCTCCCCTCTGTCGCCTTCGTAGTCCCCACCCGCACCGCAGCATCACCATGCACTCGTCACCCCATTCCCTGCCCACGTGGCTGCCCCTCCCCTGGATACCTGATTCCTCCACCCCGCCCCCATTGCGGCGGGTCCCCTCTGGGATGAGCTCATTCTGCCATGCCGCCCACCCCCTCCCATCAAGTGCACACAGACTTCGCTACGCATTTTGGTAGCAGCCAAGGCTGCCCCCAGCTCTGCCCCATGGCCCAGGCAGCTCCATACAAGCACCTGGCGTGCCTCCCCAGTACCATTCCCCCTTGATTAAACATTATTGTATGCACTAGATGTCTCCGCAGCCTTTGCTGTCTGTCTTGCCCCATGCTGCGCACGTACAGAGCCCTCGATTGCTCCTCGATTGCCCCCTCTGAACCTTGATTGCACGTCAGTGCTGCAGCATCAATGGCACACCGCATGCAACAACGAATGAAACAAACCACGACTGCTCCCCTTTGCTAGGAGCAGAGCAGCTGCTGCGCTTCCTGGTGCAGGAACCAGCACCACCCACACTCAACCTGCTGACGCCGCTACTGGCCCCGGTGCGGCGGCGGTGCCGCCGGCCGTCGCGGCACCGGCGCAGCTGTGCTGCTGCCGGCGCAGGAACCACGGTGCTGCGTGCACGCCTTGCGCACAGCACAACAAAGTTGGCACCACTGCGTTGGCCTATAAGGCTGAAGCCTCCAGCTGCTGCTAGCTGCATCATGACGCAGAGCACCAGGTTGTTGTGTAGCGGCATGACACATGCAGCCCGTCCTAAGCTTCGCCCGTAAAGATGCTTCAGCGATGCAAGTGGCATCCTGCTAAAAAAGAAACTGCGGTTGCAACCCGTGCACAGCTCAGCACCTAGAGTGTCTGCCTCTTCGCCCGCTACGCTCATTGCTTCCGATCAGGTGTAGGGACACTGCGGCGCGCTCGCATCGCTGTCTCACCACCTTGTTGCCAGTGTCAGCCGGTGCCAGCCCAGGCAGTGGCGCACCGCCAAGCACTGCGCGGCCTCCTGCCCCCCCCCCAGTGCGACACCCTTGCAGTTGTTCGGCGATAGGCAGCCTGTGGCAGCGCTGAGCAGCCGCCAGCCCCCTACCTAACTCGCCAGCATCTGCGGGTTTTACACTACAGCCGGTCGCAAACCGCAAACCTGGCGGCCTCGTCATGAAGTCCCTGCTCCTAGCAGCACTGCTGCTGGCCGCGGCAGGCTGCGCAAGGGCGCAAGGTGGGTGGCAATGCTGCCGTGACGTGCTGGCACTCGCCGCCGCTGCCGCTGCTGCTGGTGTGCTCTATCCTGCCCCCCCGCACACACCTACGCTTTGCCTTACACCTGCCTACCCGCCTGCTGCAGTCCAAGCGTCTGCAATTCCACCCAGCAATCTACCCTTCAGCCGCACGCCGCAGTTTGTTCTTTTCACGGTGCGTGGCATCAGAGGCGGCGGCCGTCGGCGGTTGGGGTGACCGCGTCTTGCGTGAGCCAGCCCACTCGGGGCGGGGCGCTTCCGCCTTTTCTGCCCATAATGATGTCGATATGCAGGCGCTGTCCTCGTGATGACCCGAAATCCTGTGTGATGCCTCCCTGCGTTGCCCTCAGGACACGCTGCCTCCCGCCGGGCCCGCCGCCTCACCAGCCCTGTCCGCACCTCTCCTGCACCCACTGACCCCCCCCCGTGCTGTGCCCTGCCTGTGCCGCTCTCTCCCTCGTCACGCAACTTGATTGGACCAGAACCATGTGTGGGCCTAACAACACATACACTCCACAACCAGCGCTCGCTCATTCTGAGTTCACCGCCCCTGCTGTCCCTGTCCCTGTCCGCGTAGCACCCAGAGGCCTTTCGACGTTTCTCCCCCACGATCTCCCTCACCTCGCGACCACTCCTGACCCCGTGCAATAATTACACACATGCAATTTCAAGCAGCGCTATGAATCCACTGGTATGGCTGGCAAAGTCAGGCACCCTAACCGCACCGTACTATACTTCCCTTCCCATGCAGCACGACGCCGCCATCGACACTGCTGCCCACGACATGATGCTGTCTGTCACCGCGGGCCGCTCCTCCAACGGCTGCCCCATCTCTGCCACCATGTTTGCTGCCGTCAAGGGCACCCAGTGCGGCCTGCTGCTGGATCTGTACCGCCGGGGCTACGAGATTGCAGCCCAGACAGTGAGCAATGCCAAGGTGAGGTGCTGTAGTAGCTCTTGTGCTGCACATACAGGTGTGCACAGCTGGGGTGGGGTGGGGCGAGCCGAGGTGTGCTGGCTCTGAACCAAGGGGAGCAGACTGTCGGGGTGAGGGGGAGGAAGAGGGGGAGGACAGTGGGCGGGCCGACTGCCATCCATCCCTGTGCCCACACTGCAATGGCCCAGCACCACCGCGGCCTGTGCTGCCCACGTCCCGCCCAGCGGCATGCTCTCCCTCCCTCCCTCTTCCACCCTGTCCTCCCCCCAGCCTGAACTCTTACCTTCCCTGCCTCTCCTCACCTCGTCTCCGGCGCCCCGCTCCGCCCTCACCACTGCACTGCACCGACTGGCGGCACCCGCTCTGGCCTCACCAATGCACTGTATTGCACTGCAGCTGGGCGCGCTGGAGTTTGATGCCATCCGCGCCGAGATTGTGGGGGCGCGCACGCAGCTGGCGGGGTGCGGCATCCCGGAGAGCTCCATCCAGGGCTACAGGTACAGGGAGGTGGTGCCCGCCCGTCTTCCCCTGGTTGCTCTGCTGGTTCCCTCCCCGCACGAGGAGAGCAGCGGGGAGCACGGGCGGGGGGAGGGCGACAAGGGGAGGGATGGTGAGCGGTTTGTTGTTCGTTCTGCAGCTAGCGGACGCCGTGCGCTGCTATAATGGAGGCGCTGGTAGCTGCTCATGTATGGCGCAAGTGGTCCCCTCCCCACACATTTGCTGTCCTGCCCTCCCTCCCCACCTGTCCCCCCCACACAACAACAGAGCTCCCGGGCTGGAGTCCAAGCTGGAGGTGCGGCAGGCGCTGGCAAACAACTTCTTCCTGTACGACAGGTGGGCCGCTTTATTTGCATCGCATCGCAGAGACGGTGGGCTGCCCTTCCTTGCAAGTTACAGCGTTTTAGGAGCTGATGTGGGTTGTGGAGTGCCACCTGCAAGGGCACGCAGGTGGGTGGAGGGGTTGGTGCTCAGCCGGGAAGCGAGAGAAGAAGAATCGATGCGTGCTTGTCTGGTGTCCCTGCTTTCCCACACCAACTCCCAGATGGAGCTCGGCATCTGCGAGTCGGTCACCAAGGGGCTCGTCTCCTGCCTTGCGCCCCCTACGTGCCTGTCCCCAACTCTTCTTTGTGTTTGACCCTCCCTTGCACCCCGCAGCTCTCCAGTGCAGCACGGCACCGGAAGCTGGCGTCCATCAAGTGCTCCTGCTCTCCCCACTTGCCGGTCCTCACATTCCGTCTTTCTTACATCCAATGGTTGTCACTGCACCTCCCCGCAGCTCCCTGATGGAGGACGGTACCGGCAAGTCGTTCACCAAGGGCATGGCCCTCTGCTGAGCCCCCGTGCCGCCGTTCTTCACGTCTAAATGCATCCCTGCCTGCGCACCCCTTTCCTCCCCGCAGCTCTCGTCTGGAGGACGGCACGGGCAAGTCCGTCACCAAGGGGCGTACTTTAGCTCCTGTGCTCCCCACCTGCCTGTTGTTAACCTCCTTTTGTGAGGACTTCTCTGGCTCCCTTTGCAGCTCCCTGATGGAGGACGGCACCGGCAAGTCGTTCACCAAGGGTATGGCCTCACGCGTGTGGCCCTGGGACATGGCCTACGGCATCCCAATCAACTGCGGCCTGTGAGTGCCGCAGGGGCACCGCGTGTGTTACGTTGCCATTACTTGAGCCGTTGCCACTACCTCATGCTAGTACGGCAAGGGCTCCGCATCCCTGGGGGGAATGTGTGCTCCACAGCTGCTCCTGCTGCCGCCATGTGCCCCCACCGCCGCAGGTTCAACAAGACCCAGAGCTGCGCTGTGGGCGAGAACTGGCCGGGGCTGTGGGAGGTCCCTGTGTGGGGCCTCAGTGCGCTGGGAGGCCCATACTACACGGATGTTGGAGCGTGAGTCGGGGCCGGGCTAGTGGGCTTGGGGGAGGGTGGCGTCATGGGTGGAGCGGGGGTGTGAGCTTGGCGGAGCGTTGGGGCTGCAGGGGAGGGTGGCGGAGAGGAGTTTGATGGACTGGTGGCCTGCAAGGGATGGAAGCTTCTGTACGGCGGGCAGCTCCAAGGAGCATTGGTCAGGGAGGCTACCAGCATGCAGGGGACCTTGGAGCGTGGGTGGGGTTTGGGGGAGACAGGTGGGGATGGTATGAGTGAGGCTGTCACACTGGCTGGACCGTACTGCCTGGCGTCTGGGCAGCCCTGCCATGCTGGCACCGCAGATCCGTAAGGTGCTTGGGGGCCTGAGCTGGTAGCAGGTTGATGACGGTACTGCTGTGTGCTGTGCCTGCTGTGATGGCTGTCCCTGTGACGTACCCCACCTGCCCCTCCTCCCCTGCTCCCCTGCACCTGCTCTCAGTGACGGCAAGACAGATGTGTACGACGCCCTCAAGGCAAGCGTGCTTACATGCCTGCCTCTTCTGAAGCTCCCGGCATTGCCGGTTGCGCCGAGGAGTTGGCTGTGCCTGCTGCCCCATGCTGCGCCGGGTGTGGGCATGTGGCCTGTATTCTGGGGGCAGCAGCTGGTGCCCCTATCCAGGCACGCTGTGCCACTGCCAGCTCTGGCCTGCCCTCCTCACTTGCACTCTCACCTGCACACTTTGACCTCCGCACCCTGAGCCCCCCCTGCACGCTGTGCCCTTCTCATCTGTGCCCTGACCCACGACCACCTGTGCAAGCGTGCCGTTTCCACTTGTGCATTGTGCCATCCTCACATGTGCATTGCGCCAACGAAAGCCAACCCTCGCCCCCCTGCAAGGCACCCCCTCCCTGCAGGCCAACTTTGACGCCGCTTACTTTGGCGGCAACCGCGCCCCGCTGCCCATCTACATCCACTCCGCCTGGCTCAAGGACGAGAGCCACATGAGCGGGCTGAAGCGCTTTGTGGGTGCGTGCCTGCCTGCATGCATTTGTGTGCGTGTGTGCGAGTCTCTTTGCGCGTGTAGCTTGATGCTGGCTTGCTGGGCCTGGGAGGCGTCTATGCTGGTACACAGCTGCCAGGCGAGCCGCTTACGCAGGCTGATGCGATGGATTGGCAATGCTTGCAAGCGTGGTTGAGCTGCTTGCTGATGCTGCATGCCATGTGCTGGGCAGGCTGGCGACGCTGGCGGAAGCTGGCAGAGCGCTGCCTTGGGTGGGAGCATGCTGTGCTGCGCTGCGCCACCTCAGCGGTCAGCCATGCCAGCCGGCCCACACTCAACAACGCCCTTCTCTCATCATCCCCCCCTGACCTTCCCGCCCTCCTCCATCCCTCCCTGTCCCTCGCTACTCCTGCAGATTATGCCCGCTCCAAGCCTGACGTGTACTTTGTGACCATGCGCCAGCTGATCAACTGGATCCAGGCCCCCCTGCCCATCGGTCTCCTGACCCCTGACAAACTCGGCTGCGGCAACCCCGGCGGCGCATCCGCCACGCCAGCGCAGGCAGCCTGGCCGCCGCCGCCCGGCCCGCCGCCACCCCCGCCCTCCCCCTCGCCGCCCACGCCCCCTCCGCCCGCCCCCCTCCCTCCCGCGCCCACCCCGCCCTTCCCAGTCATCAACATCCCTGGCCTCCCCCCAGTCATCCTGCCACCTGGCGCCTCCCCCTTCCCCATTGTGCCCATCCCCGGCCTGGCTCCGGGCATGCCCAACATTCCCATCGACCCGCTTGCGCCGGCGGGAGCCCCCATTCTGCCCAACATCCCAATCGGTCCACTGGCCCCCGCGGGGGCACCCCTCATGGCCCCTCCCTCTGGCGGCAACCCGCCCCGGGGCCCCGTGATTGGCGACCAGACTCTGCCGCCCTCTGGCGTGCGCATCACCCTCACCATGGGAGGTGAGTGAATGGATGGTGGGGTGGGTTGAGTGGACGGTTGTGGTGCTAAGCGAAGTGTTGCTCATCCCATCCCTCAGCAAGGATGCAAATGTCTCTTGACAGATCGGTGCATGCATGGGCGGGCAGTAAGCATCATGATGGCCAGTGGGTCGGCAATTCCCTGGTGTGGCATCTGCAGTACCAAAGTCCTGGCAAATTGTGTGGCTGAGCAACCAGCCGGGGGTGTTGCCCAACCAGTGGATGGGAGGTGGGCAACTATGCCTCCAGAAGAGGCGGCTGCATACTGGCTCGTGGTGCTGCCGTGCACGCTCTGGTCGGGCAGCAGGCGGTAGCGTGCGCAGCTGCCGCAGCCCAGCAGGCACCTGGGCCAGCACGGCAGCACTGCACACACTCGTTCCCTTGCCGCCTGCACGGCCCCTCCCTCGCCCCTCCCTCCCCATCGCTTCACCTGTCTGCCTGCCTGGTCGACCGCTCGTTCTCCCCCTGCAGGCACCACCCAAGAGCGCTTCCGTGCGGTGACCGAGAACCAGCTGCTGACGGTGTTGCGCCGCCTGCTGGCCCCGGACCCCATGACCCCCGCCTTCCTCGCCAGCCTGGGACCCGTGCCCCAAGGCACCGTCTACGCCACCGATCTGAACGACACACCCGCCCCGGCGGGCGCCCCCGCTCCCGAGGGCAGCGCCGAAGCCCCTGCCCCTGCCCCTGGCCCTGGCGCCGCCGAAGGCCCCGAGGCTGACGCGCCGGCTGAGGCCCCGCAGCCCGCGCTCCGGCGCAACCGCGCCCTGCTGCAGGCCGTGCCTGCCGGGGGCAACAGCGACTGGCTGGTGGCGGCCCTCATTGTGGGCGGGTCGGAGCCGCTGGCCATGAAGAGCACCGCTGACAAGGCGCTCAAGTGAGTGGGGCTTGCTGTCATCTGTCGTGTTGCGCGCATTCTTAGCTTAGGTGACATGCTCGTGTGCCACGCAATGCAGTGAAGGCGCATCCCCTGCCCTTGGCTGCACTTTGCACTGCCTCCACTTCCCCCCACGTGCATGCCCCTCTCTGCACCCCCAGCTCTCTCTGGAGCTCAACTTGCTCCTGCCCCTGTGTGCTCCCTCGCTGCAGGGATGGTACCGTGGCCACCGTCCTGGCCCTGTCTGGCGCCTACATGGCGGCACCCCCCACTGTCGTACCCTTCCAGGTCAGCTGCCTGCCTGTTTTCTTGTGTGTGCGTGCACGATGGGTGGCATGTGTGATCGGATGGTTGAAGAGTGGCAGCGGTGCATTCCCCAGGCAAGCAGCACCGGCAGCACAGCATGCCGCGCCAGGGAGGCGCGGCGCGGTGGCGTGGGTTGTTATAACACAAGAGGGGATGCCCTGCCCAGTTGCAAACACCCTTTCACATCCACCCATTGCACCGACAACGCAATCCACCTTTCAGTTCCTGAACCCTCTCACCGCCCCGGCCCTGCCACCCGCCCACGCTGCCCGCAGAACGGCGAGGTCCTGCTGACCCCGTCCCCGCCCCCCGGCCAGGAGCCTTCTCCCGAGGCCCCCCAGGCGCCCTCTGCGGCCCCTCAGGAGCCCCAAGGAACCAGCACCAGCGGTGGCGGCACCAGCGGCGGCGCCATCGCCGGCGCCGTCATCGGCTGCCTCGTGTTTGTTGCTGCCCTGGCCGCTGCATACTGGTTTGTGTGGCGGCCCCGCCGCCAGCGGCAGCTGGCCGCCGCCGCCGCCGCTGCTGGCAACGGCACCGAGGGTGCCCCGGCGGGCGCGTCGGCAGTGGTCACCCCCCGCAGCGTCAAGGCGGAGACCCCCCGGGACGACAACAACGCCACTCCTCGGGCCATCACAGTGCAAGTGGATGCGAGTGCCGATGGCGCGGGGACAGTGACAGAGCACGCCTGACCCAGTGTGGCGGTGCAATGGGGATTCATGGCACAGCCGCCGAGCATGCGGACTGTTGTGTGCCGCCATCAAGACCCCCATTCTGACGACTGAACTCATTACTACACCTTGCCGAATCCCTTTTTTTGTTGTGTTATTTGCAACTGCAAATCGTTTGGCTGCCACCGCTGACCCCCAAGCTTTCTGTGTAATACAGCGGGTGCCAAGGGATTGCCAGCAGGGGGAGACGTAGGGCATGCAGAGTCTGAGCTCAAACAATTGAACAGAGAGGGCGTGAAGAGCCTGGCAGTTGGGGGGGAAGAGGGAGGTCGAGGTTGCTGAGGTGGCAGGGGACCAAAGGGCGGCAGTACACCAACCTGCGCTTCCGCAGGCACTGGTAGGGCGTTCACTCAGTCTTAGGCCATTGAAGCGCTCTCTGCAACACCTGAGCCGTGGGGTAGGCGGGGTACAGATGCGCAGCGGGGTTTGCGGCGTCAGCGCCGCCTGCGCGGAGGCCTGCAGGTACGCGATCAGGCGGCGTGCATGCAATTGACGTGCCGCGCAGGGGTGGATCGGTGTTTCCGGCAAGGGAGCGCCGCCGCCCCTGTGCGCCGCCTCAACTCTGCATGTGTGCCTAGGACACGCTGTTGTCAGTGTAATTCGCTCTAGATGCTCTAACTTCTCTCATTCAATCGTCTCCTGTGCGCCGCGGCGTCCCTTGAGCAGGCCGGCTGCCGCCGCCGCCGCCACCGGCACGCGGCGCTTGCCGCTTCTGGCTGTGCTGCTGCTGGCTTCGCTGGCACGATGCACAGGTGGGCGAGCCTCTAGCACTGGCAGATCGTAGTGCACCCAGGGGCGCAGCAGGTCTTGCAGCACCTCTTGCTTTGGCCATGCCAGGCGGCTGTTTCCCTACCTCGTCCCGCACCAAATTGCCTCCCCTGCCGCCCCGCCTCCCCTGCCATTCACCCACCTGCAGCCGATGCCCCAGCGGACTATGCGTGCAGCTGCGAGCCTGGGGTGCCCAGCTGCCTCTGCCCCTCCACCGCCGCTCCGGGAGGCCTGGACCCAAAGCGCACCCCCATGTTCATCCTCTTCACTGTGAGCCTCCTCCTCTGCTGCTGCCCTCGCCATCCGCAGCCTGTGATCTACGCGTAGCCCCGGCTCCTCATCTGCCGCCATCAGCACAGCAGGGGCAGTGCCATGGCGGATGGCTGCATTTGCGGGACCGTGCCGACCAATACCCACGCTGCACAGCGCTGCCGTGTGCCTCAGCCACCCTCATACGTTCCCAATCTGCAATCCCCCTGTCCTCTGCCCCGCCCGTTGCCTTCTGCCGTCACTTTATCTGCACCTCTGCATCACCTCCATTCAGCATCCACACCTTACTGCGGCGCGCCCGCTCCGTTCGCGCAGCTTCACCGCAGCTTCCTTCTTGCCCGCCCCATCCCTGCCACCCCCTGCCCCTTCACTGATGCAGCATGACGACTCCATCACGCAGCTCACCCACGATCGAATGCTGGACGTGACCCAGGGACGGCAGTCGCTCAACGGCTGCCCCGCAGTGGGCACGATGTACACCTCGCACATTGCCACGCTCACAGGTGAGTTCTTTTCATAACTCGTGTTCTGTCCGGGCACGCGCACAGCTTTGGTTGTTGTGGGGGTAGATCAGAGCAGACATCCAGTAGGCAGCTTGCGCGTGGCCTTCCTGCCTGCCGCGGAAGGAGCGCCAGCCAACCCGCGGCGGTTCCCCTGAGTCCATGCCCTGCCCAGGGCTTTGAGCCTGCCGCATTCCGCGCCTGCTGCCTGCTGCCGAACCACTGTGGTCCTGCCTGCATGGTCATGCCTGCAGACTGCGCGCTGCTGAAGGATCTCTACAGCAAGGGGTACGAGATTGGAGGTGAGGGGGCAGTGTTGATATGGCCGCGAACAGCAGGCGTGTCCGGTCATGTTTTTCTTCTCAACTTAAATGGGTAAGGTAAGGAGGGGGCTGGTTGCTGAGGTGCTCTGCCTTTGGCTACCGAAACGCCTGCTGGCCCCCATGCCTGCACGGTTCCTGCCTCTCCCGGCCCTGCCCTCAATCTTACATACGTCCACCATCTACAAACCTCTCAACGGCCCTGCCTCGCCCTGCCCGCAGAGCACACTGCCGCGCGGCAGTCTGAATCCAACACACGGACGCCACTCCTGCCCCGCCGCCCGTCTGACTTCTGACCAACACTTCACGTGCTCCTGTCCTGCTGCAGTGCACACCGCCACACACCAGTCGATTTTGAACATGACTGGGGACCAGCTGCAGAAGGAAATTGTGGACGCCCGCGACCAGATTGCCGCCTGCGGGGGAATCTCGCAGGATGAGGTGGTGGGCTTCCGGGCGCCGTTCCTGCAGATGTGGGAGGGCAACCGGGAGGTGCTGCACCAAGACGGCTTCCTGTACGACAGGTGCGGGGGGAGGGAAGGGGGCGCAGTGGTCTGCAAATTAGGAAGTAGTAAGTGCAACTGGCATTCAGCCGCCACAGCATGGGCGTCGCCCTGCCGCCCGCCTCTTTGCTGCAGCTTGTTGTCACAGATGTCTGGCACCCCTTCCTGCGCCTTCGCAACCCTCAGTGGGCTTTGCCTCCTCCCATCGCCCTCCCCTCCACCCCGCTACGCCTTCCCCATTGCCCATGCAGCTCAATTGTTGAGATGGCAGGCACTCCCGCTCATGCCTCCTCCCTCTCCAAGGGCACCGGCCAGCGCGTTTGGCCGTTCACCATGCAGGATGGCGTCCCCATCAACTGCCAGCCGTGAGTGGGCTGCGAGTCTGATGCACTGCTGCAGCATGCGTTGCCCCGCTAGCACTCACCCACAGGGCATCGTAGCGCTCAGCAGCACGCACAGAGCAGCGCAGCACATACAGCACCCCGCCCTGTCCCTCACCAGCACTCAGCACGCTCCGCCCACGCCACGCTTGCTGTAACGTGCCCCCTCCCCTGCCCCACCCACCGTTGCTCTGTCATGCACCTGTCCTGCAGCTATGCCCCCTATGCCTATTGCTCCACCGCCGAGCGCCACCCTGGCATGTGGGAGGTGCCGGTGTGGGACCTGGCCGAGCTGGGGGTGCCCTACTCAATGGACTATGGAGCGTGCGTGACGCCTTGCGTCTTGTGTGCCTTATCATGCAGTCTGCTTGCCCTGCTTCCCCTTGGTTGCCTTTCCGGAGGCCCCTGCTTTCTGTGGACCACGGAGCGCGAGTGCTCGTATTGTTGTTGAATTGGGGGGGATGTCACTGTGTGGGCATCCTGTTCGCTGCGCACCACCTCACCGCCACCTCACTCCCAGCCGGCACGCTGTGCGGCACCCCACTTTTTCTGCTGCAGCGACGGAGCTCACAAAGTGTTCGACATCCTCAAGGTGGGTGGCTGCCGGTAGTGAATACCATAACAACGTTTGATTCAGAAAGGAAAGCACAACACAACAGTTACTGGCTGTGGGCAGAGCTGCGGGGCCAGTGCAATCAATCAATCTGTTGCTTCAGCTGCCCACGGTAGCTGCGCAGGCTTGCTGGCTGCGGGTTGAGATACGCCCGGGCCCGGGCGCATTTGAACCCTTGCCTGCGTGCCCAACCCACTGCTCACCATCCCTCCTTCCTCCTCCGTCCGCGCACGCAGGCCAATTTTGAGGCCAGCTACGAGGGCAACCGTGCCCCCTTCCCCATCTTCATACACACACCCTGGCTGGATCAGCCAAGCCATTTGAAGGGGCTGCAAAAGTTTGCAGGTGAGCGCTCGTTGGCAGGGGCGGGGCTGGGCGGGGGCCTGCGGGGGACAGGCAAACAGGCGGGGTGGCCCGCTGAGGGTTCCAGAGAGGCTGCCAAGTAAGGACAGAACCGCCCCGCCGATCCTCTCAGCCGACACCACTGAGCAGTGCAAACACCGCTGGCAGTGCATGTACGTACATTCGCTGGGGTCTGGCAGCCAAGCACGCAACAGCAGCGCAGCGACCCCTTGAGTTTGCCCTCCCCTCATTTCCCTTCCCCACTGCCCCCTCTCCCTCCCTCACCTTCACCTGCAGACTATGCACTCTCCCTGCCCGATGTGTATTTCATCACCCCCCGCCAGCTCATAGCATGGATGGAGAACCCCACCCCCGCCGACGACCTCACCCCGGCTGCGCTGGGCTGCGGCATGCCCGGCGGCGCGGGGCCGCAAGGCATCCAGCAGTACCGCGCTCAGAGCGAGACCGGAGGAGGAGGGCGTGCAACTGCCACCCCTGTGCCGGCACCAGCTCCCGCCCCCGCTGGTGGTATGGGTGGTTTGAACGCCCCAGAGGCAGCCCCCGGCCCTGGGATGGCACCCACCCCTGCCCCGGGTAGGTCCCAGCCAGAGCCAGAGCTGCGCTCGCTGCCTCTGGTGGACGGGGCGGCAGAGTATCTGCTGGCCGCCGCCACCGCCATCCGGCTTCGAGCCTCAGATGCCGGCAGCGGCGGGCCGGCTGCCACAGACGGCGCAGCGAGCGGGAGCGGCAGCAGCAGCGGCGGCAGCGGGGGAGCCTTGGCGGCACCGGGGGTGATTGCGATCGCAGCCGGCGCAGCAGCGCTGGCGGCGGCGGCAGCGGGTGTGGCGTGGCGCGTGGACTTGCGTCGACGCCGGTCTGCGGGCAGCGCCGCGGGTGTCCCCATGCAGGCACTCCCAGAGCCTTGAAGGTAGTAGCCGCATGCCTACCGGATAGGCCTCTAACATGCACGCCTGAGCCGAGTCCATAGCACATCGCACCTTGACCACCCACTGTAGAGGACACGCCTGAAATGAACTCACATTTGTGCACGCCATTTGCCCTTTCTCATGACTTCTCAACTCAACACACCGCCGCGCGCCATGTGCGCTGCTGCCCTGCGCATTCCCGCAATCTCACCTCACCAAGCTTTTGCCCTGAGATATTTCTGAACTCAAGAGCGTGCTCCCGCTCCCTGCTTCCTTTCGGCTGTCCCTCCTGTCCACGCATGCACATTTAACAGCATTGACACTTGTCGCCCTCTGCAAGCACCCCTCCCTGCCCGCGATCCCTGATTCTTCTTCGTCCACCCTGCCTTTCATGCTGTTCGTCTGCCGCTCATCACATTTGTGAATAATAACCTCGAGAATGATAACCTGGAAGCGCCAACTTTGTGGCGCATGGAACGATCCATGCAGGCCACAGGGAGCCTGCCTTCAGCAGCGGGATTTTGTCCAGGACGGTCGGTTGCGGTGCTGCGGAGGAGCAGGCGCCTGCCCAGGCCGAGCCAGTCAACGAACCAGCCCAGAGCATCGCATTTAAGTTTGTTTGAGTTCAGTGGTCCGCATTGGATGGACCCAAACCCGTGAAAGCTTCCTGGCAACATGGTCATGCCGGCGGTGGTTGGGAAGCGGCTCAGCACTCACTTCACGCGCCTTTCTGCGGTCCTGCCGTCCCTCGGCTCGTGATCGGGCGCCACCATTCCTACTACCTGTTCACGTTAAATACTTCCGCACCATACAGGGCCCGCCCCTCCGCCCGGGCGGTTGTTCCTCAGGCTTCCCGTTGCAGGGGAAGGCGCTATGGCCCGCAAGCTGATCGCGCCTCTAGCGCTTGCGCTGCTGATTGGAGCGGCCACAGGTGCGGGCCGCCGCACTGCCGCCGTGCCCATGTCACTAGGTCAGGCGCCGCCAGTCGGGGGCAGCTGGCGGCAGGCACCCAGTTGGTTGCCGCCCCGGTGTTTATGTCTAATAAAAAAACCGCCTCGCGCAAAACATCTCCCTTTTCTTGCGCAGCTGGGGAGCCCAGCTGGTACTCGTGCGACTGCGAGGGGCGCGAGAACTGCATGTGCCCCTCCCTCGAGCCGCCGGGCGGCATCCCGCGGGACAAGGCCCCCCAATTCATACTCTTCACGGTGGGCGCTGCGTGGGGCTGTGGGTGCGTGTTACCTTCTCTCTCCAGGGGAAGTGGGAGTTCATGTGGGCAGGCGTGAACCAAGTGGGGAACGCCTTGTCAGGCGTTGCCGGGGATCCCAGGCTGCATGACGGCTTGCAGAGCGGTGGCTCAGCCAGCAAGAGGCGGCCGGCCGGTGCGGCCTACCGCCAGCCGCACGGCTGGGTTGCTGCATCCCCCATACCTGTGCACATCGCCGCCTTTTTTCCATCACATGCTGCACCGACGCGTGTGCCCTGGGCTGCAGCACGATGACGCCATAGAGTGGGACACGGATGATTACATGCGCCAGGTCAGCAGCCTGCTGTGCTCAGCCTGCTGCGCTACAACCTGCATGTGCTGCACACCGTTCTGCTGCTGTGTCTTCACCTTTGCTGCTCTGTTGCATGCTCTGACCGCACCCACATGCTCGGCTCCTGGCATGGTGTGACAAGCCAGCCAGCTGCTTGGGGGCAGCCTGCAGCCGAGGCAGCTTACAGCTGGATGCAGCTTACAGCTGCAAATGGGGCTGGCAGTGGCATGCGGAGAGAGGGCCACACGCGCAGGCAGGCGGGCAGGCAGGCAGGCGCACACCTCCCATGCCTCCCTGGCTCCCTCCTGCCCTGCCCACGCACGCACTCGTCCTCACCCCCACCACCACCACCACCCAACCGCCAGGTGTGCGATGGGCACACCAACCCCAACGGCTGCCCTGTGCGGGCCACGCTATTTACTATGGTCAAGAACACGGATTGCGAGCTGGCTTATGACTTGTGGAAGGACGGGTGAGTGGGCCTGTGGGCCTGCGTGTGTGGAGGGCGGGTGACGTCACTTGGGGAGGGGGTGGTGTGCAGGGTGGTTCAGCATGCAACACGTGGAAGGACGAGTGCGCTTGAGAGTAGTGATGGGTGTGTGAGGAACGGTGCCTTGTGCAGGCTTGTGCAAGCAGAAGCGGCTGCGTCGGCTCCACCCAGCTAAGCCCAGCGGGCGCAGCGGCGCCCTGGCCGCTGGCTGCCCACCCCTGTGCGCCAGCTGCCGTCCGCTGAACCCGCCACCCCCTGCCCTCTTTGCGCGCAGATATGAGATCGCAGGTGCGTGTGTGTGTCTTGGCGCCAGGATCTGCAGGAGCTTGCAGCCCGGGTGTTGGGTCGTGGCTTCGCTTCCCTCGTTACCAGCTGTGCTCGATAGGATGAGGGTTCTAAACGATGCCGACATGTGCGGTTTCCTGCTGCTCGCTGGCACCATTGCCGCTGCCTCCGCCAGCCACCGCCGCCATTGCCGGGCGCGGCCGCCTGCAGCCCGGCGGACCGTGTTTCGTCCTATTACATGCCCCCACCCCCCTCTGACCCGCAGACCTTCCTCTAACCTCCACTCCTCACTTTGCAGACCACACCATTTCTCACCCCGCCATGCCCGACGGTTACGCCAAGAAGGACGCGGAGCGGGAGATCACCGGCGTGCGCAGCTGGATGGCGGAGGAGTGCGGCATTCCCGAGGAGGAAATCAGGGGCTTCAGGAACCCGTACCTGCAGGTCAGGAGGGGATGGGTGGAGGGGTGGCAGCGGGGTGGAGGATTCCGGGTGGTGGGGCAGGGAAGTATGCAGCAAGGTGGGGTGGCGCAGGAGGAGAGGAGGGGAGTGCATGCACAGTTTGGTGGCAGCACGAATCCCGAGGAGGAGACCAGGGCAGGCAGGTCAAGGGGGCGGGCAGGGAGGGCGAAGCACAGAGGGAAGTACAGGTTTGCTGGGCAGTGCCGGTGAAGAGGGGGCAAGGTTGCGCAGGGCGGGGTGGGGCGGGGAGGTAGGAGGCAGTTTGCCCATGGGCGGGAGTGGGGCGCTCGTGGTCAAAGCCTCCTCTGAACCCCAGCTCTGCCCGCTGCCCTGCTGCAGACGAACCCGAGCGTGCGGCAAGTGCTGCACGAAAACGGCTTCCTGTACGACAGGTGAGGACAGCTGTGTGTGGGGCAAGCTGCCATGGCCGGGTTGGGCAGTCGTGCCTCAGCATGATGTGGGTAGCGTCTAAGCCCGCCGGTTGCTTGGCCAGTCATGGGTGGGGCAGCCTGGGCGGCCCTGCACAGGCCGTGTCACGCCCCTGCTGCCATGGCCAGCACCCACCCATCCATCCGGTGTCCTGTCCTGCCCACTGCCCGCCTGCAGCACTCTGATGGAGGGCAAGAGCCAATCCATCAGCTATCCCATGGACGAGCGCGTGTGGCCCTGTGAGTTGATCGGTACCGCCGCTAAATTCGCCAAAAGTCGAGGCATGGCATGTAGAGTTCGGCTGCTTTGGAGGGCAGAGCGGCGGGAGCTGCAAGTCACAAGCTGGCCCTGAACTGTATTCCTGCAGCCGGTGAGCCGGCTCCGGGAGGAAAGCGCAGCGGTACCATCAACAAGGCAACAGCATCAAGTCGCCTTTCTTCTGTTGATCTCACTGCTTCCTGCCTGCCCTCCCCCCTCTCTGCCTGCAGACACCCTGGACTTTGGTATCGCCCAGAACTGCCAGTGGTGAGCTGCGGTGCTGACGTGGCAGACCCACCCATGCTGGCTGCTTCGGCTGCATGCCTGCATTGCCTGTTTGCTAGAATGCGTGCAGCATGGGGCACATGCTTGGGCTCACGCATCCCCCTGCCTTCCTTCCCCTTCCTGGTCCACTCCACCTGCGCTACACAACAACCAACAACACTGCACACAAACCGTGTGCGCAGGTATGAGCCGTCCCAGACCTGCTCAGATGATGAGCGCTACCCCGGCCTGTGGGAGGTCCCACGTGAGCGCTGCTTGCCCGAACAATCCATGAATTGAATCAATCAATCAGCCGCATTACAAGTCCACGTGGAGCCAGCAGCGCCCAGCAGCGTGCGCTCTCTGCCCCTGTGCTCAGGACCGGTGCTTGACAGCATCGCCCTTGGGCTCTGCCGCTGCTGCCTCTGCCGCTGCCTCTGCAAGAAGTGGTGACCACCCCAGTGCCTGCCCTGACTTCAGACATGTGTGCACTGTCCGGCATGCCTGCCTTGCAGTGTGGACGATGAGCGCTATTGGGCGGGAGTACACAATGGTGGGTGTGGGGGTGGGGTTGGTTTGGAATGGGGTGCATGGGCTGCTGTGCACTCTGGGCACGACAGCGGCAGCTAGCTCTATGCCAAGGAGCTCTGCCCTCCCCTCCGTGTGTTACCTTACCCTTCCCTGCCCCATCATGGCACGTTGCATGGCCGCCTCTGCTGGCGCCGTTGCATGCCTGGATCTTTCACCCGCTGTTGAATCATACTGGTACTTACTCCAAGAAAGGAGGGTTCTGCCAGCTGCACTGTCAGCACAAGTGCTGGTGGTGCTGCCACTGATGAGACATGCATGCTGCGTGTTTATTTCACCACATTGACCATACACGGCTGCAGGACTATGGAGATGACAACCGCAACTCGCTGTGGGAGATTTTGAAGGTGCGAACTAGGGCATATATGGTTATACATAGTACCAGATTAAATATAGAACCAGGGCATCTAGTAAGAGGCAGGGCATCTAGTAAGAGGCAGGGGCACACGTGTAAGCAGCAGCAGCACATCGTCCCAGCACAGCGCAGCATGCACAGCGGGGCGCGTTAGCAGTTGCCGGGGCTCCTCACTCCGCGTGCAGTCTAGCTAGTAGTAGTTCACACCTGCAATTTGCCATCCCAGTGCCCAGCTACATTTCCGTCCCCGGGTTGTGTCTCATTTCAGTTCCGCCGATGGCGTCCTAGTGCAAACGCAACCTCCTATTCCTTCGACCTGTGCTGCTTCGTCCCCTTGGGCTGCAGGCCAACTTTGACGCCACCTACGAAGGCAACCGCGCCCCCCTGCCCATCTACGTGCACACACCGTGGTTCACCGACGAGCGCCTGGCGGACCTGCAGAAGTTTGTGGGTGAGTGCTTGTGGCTCCCCGTCTCTTGTCGTTTCTCCAGGGCAATGTATAACTGGGCTTGCCACGCTTAGACGGTGTGCACATCGCCCCTCCGGTGCCCCCCTTCCTGCCCCCCACCGGCAGACCCCACCCCGTAGCTGGGAGATGTGCGCGGGGTGGGCATGTTGCCTGGGCGCTAGCAAACATGCCAGCCCATCTTTGGGCGCTAGCAACCCACACGTGCCCATCTTGTGTGACGGCTCCCTTCACCCGCAGACTACACCCTGGACCTGGGTGACGTGTACTGGGTGACCATGAGCCAGCTCATCGATTGGATGAAGAACCCCATCCCAGCCGACAAGCTGAAGCACAATGCAGCCATGTGAGCGGGGCGCTGTGGTGGCGTCAGCGTGCGGGGAATGTGGGCGGTGAACAGGATATGCCACAGACAGTCCCATTAGCAATGCAGGGAGCCAGTGTGTGTGGGGTGCCGTGAGGCGGGAGGCGGAGAGGCAGGCGGGAGGCGGGGAGGTGCTGCCACGCGGACCGTAATGAGCAGCTCGGGGCGCACCGCTGACCAGCGCCTGCCTGCTGCAACCTTCTGCATTCTCTGCCACAGGTGTGGCATGGCCCCTCCGCCACCGCCTCCCCCGCCGCCGCCGTCGCCCAGCCCTCCACCCAGCCCCCGGCCCCGCCCGCCGCCGCCGGCGGTCGTGCTGCCTCAAACAGGAGCCAACGTGACCCTGACAGTCGCAGGTGGGTGGGCGTGCACGGCACGCGACTGGCAGCAGTGGCATCACAACCGTTGGCGGTCAGGGCGTGCATACTTGATGTGCCAGGTCACGGCAGCCAAAGGCTGTGTGCACGCAACCCTTCCAGACCAGCTTCGTGCCTGCCCGCTCATCCGCGCTCCCTGACGCCCTCCGGTGCCCCCTCTTCCGCTCTCTCGACAGGGGCCACCGCGGCGGTGCACCTCCAGGCGGAGCAGGCAGTGCTGGTGGCAGTTGTGAAGAGCCTGCTGGGCGGCGCTGCCAGCGACGCCTCCGTGGCAGCTGTGGTCCTAGAGGAGGTGGCCCCGCTGTCAACCACAGCAACCACAGCAGGCACAGCAGTTGTTGGCAAGTCGAGCGCGGTACCGACAGAGGCGGCGGCACCGGCGCCTGCGCCAGCACGGGGTGCCCCGGTGGCGCAGCAGGCGGCCAGGCAGCTGCTGCAAACCGGCCACATGGACAGTGGGTTTATTCACTTCGAGGCCCCCACATTTGAGGGCTTCCGCCCCAAGAGGAGGCCCGCCTCTGGCAGCGGCGGCGCCGCTAGCAGCGGCAGCGTGGGGGCACAGAGCCTGTCAACCGGGCCCACAAGCAGGCCTGCGCCTGCGCCAGCGCCCGCGCCGGCAGCGGGAGTTGCGTCGGCTTCCACTGCTGCCCCGCCCCCGCCAGCTGGCAGCCAGCTGCGTGTCACTCTTGTTGTTGGCGCAGCTGACCCATACGACCTCTATTTCAAGGCCGTCTCCAGCATCAGGTGCGAGAGCCAGCAGCCTACAGGCCTGCGGCAGAGCAGGCAGAAAGGGAAAACAAGCTGCTGACAGCATATTTTGTGGGCGTAAAGTGTCTACCGCGCATTTCGCAGCCCCCGCTGCATGCTGCTGCACTGCTGCCGAGCCCGCCGCCTGACCCCGCCACCCTGCTCGACCACGCTGCCCCCACCTGCAGTAACAGCACCCTCAACAACACGCTCACATCCCTCAACCTCACGCTGGCTGCCGCCCCAACCGTTGTTCCTTTCAAGGTGGGCGGGGTCAGCCTGGCAAAAAGTGTTCTTACGTACATCTCATTGGGAGGCAGATCAGCTGGCCTCTATGCAGCGTGCTCTACTGTGGTGCACGGACAGCTACCTATGGCGCCCGTCATTCCCCCACTGCAGAATGGCGTGGCGCTGACAGTGGTGCAGGAGCCGCCCAGCGCGCCTGCATCCGGCACAGGCAGCGCCAGCGGCGGCCCCTCTGCCAGCGGTGGCAGCGCTGGCGGCTCCAGCCTGCCTCTGTGGGCCATTGTTGTGATAACTCTGGGAAGCTCTGTGGCGCTCCTGGCAGCCGTGGCGCTGGTGGTGGTGGCGGTGAGGCGCCGGCGCCAGCGCCAGGCGGCGGCCTACGTGGCGCCTGCCACCTCAGCATCTGCTTCCGCTGCTGCTGAAGCTGACCCCAAGGTGAGGCTGTGTTCTGCAATTGAGTCAATTGTCTTGCCAATGTGCGGGTGAATGAATGGAAGGGCGCCTGTCAACCCGCGCACCCAGGCCCCGCCTGACACGCCACCCTACCGCGTGATTTGCAGGAGGAGGAGGAGGCGTGCAAAGACGGCGTGCCGCACACCACCATCACACTTTCGGCCACCACTGACTGAGGGAGGCTGGTATGGCCAGGGGACTTGTTGGTTGACAGTTCAAGATTCAATCTCTCATTCAAGCAGATTGCTTTTTTTCCCCTCATCTACACCTACTGCGGGCAACACCCCGCTTCCCTGCCAAATGTTCCGCTCTGCCCACCCATTGTGCGGCTTCTTCAGATTGATCGCGTCGGGCGGAAGCACTGACTTACTGCACCCTACTGTCCAGTGATGGCCGGCTTTGCCTCCACAGTGCATTACTTGCGTGCTCCCTTCTTCCCCCTCTCAAACATACCTCTTCCCCCCGCACCAGCACACCCCGTGGCATGCCTCTGCTGCACCTAACCATTGCCTACCTGCAGCTGTCAAGCTGCATCCTCATTACCATGTTCCTTCCTTGGTCCTTGTCGTGGGACTAGCCACTGACGCCGCAATGCTAGAGAATGTGACGCACCGCCAGAGCGACCAGCTGGGACCAGCCGCCGGCAGCGGCGGCCAGCTCGCGGCTGCTGGGCGCACCCCGGACCACCCACGATCGCCAACACGATTATGGCGTCGTGCTAAACCTGAAACGTTCAGCGGAAGGCGCGGCAGTGCACACCCAACTCGGCGAGCTTGAAAACATCCTTTGCATGTCGCCCGGAAACCTCTCCGAGAGTGCTCATAAGCGAATCAGACTAAGCAGAAGTCGATGGCTGCGCATGCGCCGATTTAATCGACCAGCGCGCTGCAGCGACAAACCTTCCCCTTTCCACCCGGCCCGCCGCGGTCCAGAGGCCGTGGAAACGTGCGGACATAACGAATTGTAACCGTGACGCTCAGTCGGAGAGCGAAGGCCGCCGCAACGGCCGGCATGCGGTGGCCAGCACCCATAGCCAGCGCCCTGCTGTTGTTGCTGGTGCTCGCTCTGGGGCAGCGGGCAGCAGGTATGATGCACGTGTCGATGCGGTTTGCACAATTCGCGCGGCACCCTGCCCTGCAGTGCTGCAGGGGGCGTTGGGGTGGCGGGTGGCCGTGCTCTCGCCCCCCGCCGCCGCCGGCAGCTGGCGCCAGCGTCACCTCCTGCCCTACACACATGCTGTCCCCTGTGCAAATACACAGGATAGGTGGTCCACCTCCTTATAATGAACTCCTGCTTGCCTGCCTGCCTGCCTGCCTGCCTGCTGCAGCGGACACACCTCCCTGGTACTCATGCTCTCGCCCCGAGGGCAAGCCCAACTGCGTGTGCCCATCCCTGGCCGCGCCGGGGGGCCTGCCACGCGAGAAGACCCCTCAGTTCATTCTCCTCACAGTGAGCCTGCCCGCCGTGCCTGCTAGCGGATGCAGTGCCGCTACCAGCAGGGCCCTCAGCCCGGTGGTACACAGCATGGGCGTCACACCGCCGCCCACCCTGCCCAGTCCTGCCGCCGTGTACCAGCACTGGGCGGGCAGTGGCCCGGGACCGGTTTGTGCCGCACCCTGTAGCTGAGAGTGCGTCAGGGGCACGCTCTACCGCACGCTCTACCGCTCAGCTGCATGCGTGCATTGCCACAGCCGCTCGCCAGCCGCGGCAAGCTTGGGTGGCATGGCCCTCTCCCTCGGGCCGGTGCCACCCAACCGTCTCCCTGGGTCGCTCTGTCGCCCGCCACCACCTCTACCAAGATCCACCTGTGCATGGAGCCCTGCACCCCCACCACCGCCAACAACAACAACAACAACAACAACAACAACAACAACCTCTTGCCTTTTTGGTTTGCAGCACGACGGTGCCCTGGACCTGAATGCCACAGCCGCGGTGCGGGAGGTGACGAGCCAGCGGCGCCACCCCAACGGCTGCCCCATCCCCGCCACCCTGTTTGCCACGGCAGACGGCAGCCAATGCGAGCTGGTGAAGGGCATGTGGGAGCAGGGGTTCGAGATTGCGTCGCAGGGCAAGAGCGGCACCTCGGTGAGGTCGGGCTTGGTTAGGGTGTGGAAAGCAGCCAGCCAGCCAGCCAGGGAGGGAGGGAGGGAGGGAGGGAGGGAAGGGGGTGCGCTGGAGATGCGTCGGCGGGAGCAAGGAGTGGCCTTGGCTGGCCACTGGTTGATGCCCTTCCAAGTGCTGACATCAGCTCCTTCCGCATATAGGGTGAAAAAGAGGGTGAACAAGAGTGCGACTTTGAGCCCAGGCTATGTATCAGTCTTGCCTGCTCGCCAAAGCTGCTCACTTCCCCTGAAACAGGACTCAACTTCAGGTTACATCTGCCACCTAACCCCTGCCTAATCCAAACCACTAATGTGAAAACCAACTGCTTGCAGATGGTCAACATGACGGAGCCGCAGCTGCAAGCTGAGGTGGCGGCCGCCCGCGCCGCGCTGGCCGCCTGCGGCGTGCCGCGTGCCCACCTGGCGGGGTTCCGGGCGCCCGGGCTGGCGGCCAAGGCGGGCGTGAGGAAGGCGCTACAAGGGGAGGGCTTCCTGTACGATAGGTGAGGCCCGGGTGGGGATCAGGGGGCAGGGGGCCGGGCGGGCGCGTGGGGAAGGGGTGGGCGCGGCGCGACAAGGGCAAAGCGGGCGTGAGGAGGGGGTGCTGTCGTGAAGCTGTCGTGAAGCTGTCGGGAAGCTGTAGTGAAGCTGTAGTGAAGGGGAGGGCTGTCGGTGTGGCGCCAGCAGGTGAGCCCTGGCTTGGTTGGGGCAAAGGCACGCTTCAGATGTTGGCTGGATCCTGTACACGCTGGCTGGATCCTGTACAAGAGAAGATGTTGGCTGGGTCCTGTACAAGGGATGTGTGGCACAGGGTGTGAGCCTGTGGGAGGCGGGGGTGCACCTCGCCCTGTATGCTGACGTGAGTTGAGAGTGCTGCCCAAATGGGCACAGCAAGTCCAACACGCTGTTCACCTCCGATCTGCTCCACCAGGCACACACTAAACCTCTCGGCCTGCCAGTCTGCCTGCCTGCCTGTGGTGCAGCACCCCGTTGGAGCCGGGCGGCCGACCGTCACCTCCGCCATTTGCAACCCCCTTCCCACCAGGCAAACACCTGACCTCTCTGCATGCGCCCCCCACATCTCTTGCTGTGGTGCAGCACGCTGATGGAGCTGGGCGGCAGCGAGGCCGGCGCGGCGTCCCTGTCGCGCGGCATGGGCCAGCGCGTGTGGCCCTTCACCATGCAGGACGGCATCCCCCTCAACTGCAAAGCGTGAGCGGGGCGCTGGGCTGGGGTGCGCGGCCAGCGGGGATGGGGCTGCTGCACTTGTGCTATGGGACTGAGCAGTACGTGGCCGCCGCGTGCCGGTGCGGTCTGCCGGTGGGCTCTGCCGAAGCCTGATGCCAGGGAGGGGGGCGGTTTGAGCCTCCCTGGTCCGCACAAATGAGGCGATCACCCGCCGCACTCAGCCATGCCTGCATGCAAGTAGGCGCGCCTCATGCGCCCCCGCCACCCCAGCCAAACCCCACGCTCATCCAACCCCTCCCGTCCATCCACCCACCCGCCTGTCCACTCGCCCCCCGTGCAGCAACGAGCCGAGGCAGTACTGCAACGCGCGGGAGCGGTACCTCGGCATGTGGTCTGTGCCAGTCTGGCAGCTCACCGCCCTGGACGGCTCCTTTTTTCAAGACTATGGGAACGGCCCGTGAGTGGGGATGGTGGAGAGGGTCTCACCACACGAAATACATACACTCATGTAGTGATTGTATGTAGGAGGGGCCAGGGTTGGGCCGCACACGTTCAGTGCTAGCAACACAAAACACACACACTCTGACTGTGGGTTGTATGCAGGAGGGGTAAGGGTCGGCCCGCAGACGTTCAATGCTAGCAACAGCGCGGGGGCTCAGCCTTGCGACAGGTTGCGCCCAACATGCACTGCACAAGCCTGCCTGTGTTCCCGGGTGTGCGTATCTGGGCACACCCTCCTGCCCACCACCTCTGCTGCTGCCCGCCCCCCTGCCCTGCACGCCCATGTGTTTGTCTCTCCTGGCATCGCCGTCTGAGGCCTGCCTGCGTGTGGGCCCGAGGCTGTGCGCATGTATGCCTGCGGGTGACGAGCTCCGGTGTGGCCCCGCCCCCGCTGCCTGCAGGAACAGCACGCACCGCCCGTTGGACATCCTGATTGTGAGTTGGCCTGCTGCAGCCGGGGCCTGTCCGACGGCAGCAGCACTGTCAGGAGGGGCACACCAGTGGACGGCGGAGGGCGCCAGACGGCGGTGCCAGCTGTGGTGCCCCGGTGGCCAAACATTGGGTGATCACGACAGTGGGGCGGCCCGCCTGGCCAGCCGACCATACAGAGCGTTGACTCTCTACTCCCCCTGCCTGGATCGCCTGCTTGCCACCTGTGCAGGCCAACTTTGATGCCGCCTATGCCGGCAACCGCGCCCCGCTGCCGGTCTATATCGACACCAAGTGGCTGAAGACGCATGAGCGCATCGAGGGGCTGCGCCGCTTTGCTTGTGAGTGCTGTCACGCATTGCACTTGTGCGTGAGGAGCGGCGCCTCCGTTGTTATTCGTGGACTGGCCTACTTGAGAAGCGGTGTGTGTGCATCCTAGGACATGCACATGCTCCACAGCCTCGTGTTGTCGCAGCGCTGTTGCCGCCAGTGTCCCCACTGCCTCTCGTGACCTGCCCGCTCTGCTGCCCGCCCCCCTTCCCCGCCCGCTGCGCCCCCTCCCCACCTTCAGCCTACGTGCTCAAGCGGCCGGACGTCTACTTCGTGACCATGCGCCAGCTCATCGCTTGGATGAGCAACCCAGTTCCTGCCGACCAGCTCACCCCTGCCCTGCTGGGCTGCGGCAATCCGGGCGGCGTGGGGCCCTCTGGCACCGCCGCCTTTGCCAACCCCCAACCCAAGCCTGTGCCCCGCCCTGCCCCCTCCAAGAAGACCCCCGTGCCTCGGCCCACCCCAGCCATGCCCGTGACCCGAGCCAGCCCTGCGCCTCCACGTGGCAAGCCTCTCAAGGACGCCACCACCGCCGCCTTCCGGCCACCCGAAAACGGACAGGTGCCCAGCCCTCCACCACAACTCCTGCTCCCTTCCCTCGCCGCCGGCCCACCCCCTCCCCTCCTCCCTCCACCTCCCTCACCACTCCCCCCACCGCCCCCTGCTTCTCCACTGCCCCCGCAGCCGCCAGCACCCTCCCCACCCCCTCCCCCACCAAGCCCGCCAGCGCCCTCCCCGCCTCCCCCATCACCCAGCCCGCCACCGCCGTCGCCATCGCCGCCCCCGCCCTCCCCCTCCCCTCCCCCTCCCTCCCCCTCCCCACCACCGCCCCTCCCACCGCCAGTCCTCATGCCGCCCAGCCCACCCGTCTCTGCAACCATGCCCGCCTCAGGCGTTCGCATCACGTTGACTCTGGATGGTGAGTGCTGCCCCTGCCTGCCTGCTTGCTTGCTTGCTTGCGTGCTTGCTGAGTGCAACCCTGCTGGCGGGCGCTTGAAATGCCTGCCTCTGGCGAAAACGACTGCTGTCAGCAATTTCTGGCCACAAAGGGACCACGCCAGTCGGACCCTCCGCTAGCTGCACCACTCTGTGCCCACCAGGGGTGGTCTTTTAGCCAGGCTTGCCGGCCGGCTCACCACTCTTCGCGCATCCGGCACATCCGCCGCCCTGTGTGCAGGCATTGGGGGCACGAACCTGGACCCAGTGCCCTTTGCAAAGCGCGCCACGGCGCCTGTGCTGCTGGCCGTCACGCGCCTCTTCGTCTCCCAGCCCCGCTCCACCTTCATCGCCAGCACAGCCGTGCTCCCAGCAGGCCCCACGACAGCCGCAGGCAGCGCGGCTGGCACGCAGGTTCGGCAGCGGCGTATGCTGCGGGGAGTGGCAGAGGGGCAGGCAGCGGAGGCACGCACTTGGCTGCAGGTGGTGATTGTGGCTGGGGGATCGGATCCAATGCAGATGTACGACTCAAGCGCTGACAAGCTCAGGTGGGCACCGCACGCAAGTCCTGTGGTCTAGGTTGGGGCTGTTGTGTTCTCTGTTTTGTGGAGGAAAGGGGGTGGCGGCGGTGGGGCGGCGTCCACCCACCCAGCGCTTGTTGGCGAGCAGGAGGCGACTCCTTTCAGCTTGCTCTGCAAGTGTTGGGGCGGTCGCGGCCAGCATTCTTGCTGCAAAGCGCCTGCTGGGCCCTCCGTTTGTTCAGCTCAGACTGCTGAAGGGCGTGTGTTGTGCCCCCTGCATGGCTGCAGGGACCCACAGCTGTCCAACGTGCTGCGCCAGGCTGGCGCTGTGCTGGCCGCCACACCAACCGTCGTGCCGTTTGAGGTGCGTGGCAGCTTCTGGGCTGGGAGGGTGATGGCAGTCGTGGACATGCCGAGGACATTGGGTGGGGAGGGCACACCTGGGGGGCCTGCATGGCACCTGGCACTGCCACCGTGCCACCTGCCATGAAGCGCACATGCGATGGTCGAGGCCTCCGCCCCTTTGCCTGCCCCTGTGCTTCATGCAGGGTGGCGTGGACCTGCTGGTCACACCAGTGTCAACCACCGCCCCCGCACCTGTGCCATCGCCCTCCCCACCCGCCGCCCCCGCTGCGCCCGCCTCTGCGGCGGCAGCTGGTGGCAGCACCGGCGGCAGCGATGTCACCCTTCCCCTGGGCGCGGTCGTCGGGGCCGCCGTGGGGGGCGCAGCGCTTCTCGCCTCGGTGGCAGCCTTTGCTTACTGGGCAGCGGTGGTGCGCCCACGCCGAGCTGGGAGGGTCTCCTCCAAGCCTGGCAGCAATGGCGAGGGTGGAAAGGATCCCAAGGAGTCTGAATGCTCCGACTCGACCTCAGGCCTGGTAAGCGCTTGATTAGACCACGTGTGTGTGTGGCGGCAAGTGGGGTTTCTCACGTATGGCTGCTCGGCTGCATGGCTGGCGCATGCTGCTGTCCCGGCCGGTCTGCACTACAGCTTGCACGATGTTCTGCGCTGCCATGTGTCGCCAGCCGACAAGAGGCGTGCCCCGTGCAGTGGCACACAACATGAGGCCCCAAAAACTCTGCCCCTTCCTCTTCCATCCTGCCGCAGGACGCCGCCGAGCGGGGCGGCAGCAGCCCTGGAGCGCTGACGCCAGTCGCTGTGTCTTCTGACCCTGCTGACTCGCCCCGCCCAGCAGAGCAGCTGACATCCGCTCTTCCCGACCAGGCAAACCATGCAGGGGAGGACCAGGCTCAGCCAGCGGGAGCTGCAGCAGCGGCGGCAGCAGCGGCGACAGGCGAGGCATCCGGAGACACCTTTGAGTCTCCCAAGGCCCGTGCACCTCTGGGTGCCTCTTCCTCTCCTGGCACGCCCTCAACCCCCATGCCAGCAGCAGCAGCCGTGCGGGCTGGCAGCCCAGCACAGGGGCCAGCCTCAGAAGCCTCCTCAGGCCCGGCAGGAGAGGAGGCTGAGGTGGCAGGCGGCACTCTGGCGGGGTCACCAGAGGCAGTGGCGGTACCTCAGGCGGCGGCAGAGGCCGTGCCAGCAGCAGCAGCAGCCTCTACAGCAGAAGCACAGCAGCGCGAGCGGCGGTGGTGGCAGCGCAGCCAGGCAGCGCAGGCGGCGCCAGCGCCTTTGGTGCCCCAAGTTGCAGTGCTGTCAGAACCAGCTCCCCAGGCAGCAGCAGCAGCCGCAGGCACAGAAGCAGCAGGCGCAGCAGCAGGCGCAGCAGCACCCCCAGCTGTTGTTCTGGGCATCCCTGCGCCGCTCCTGGGTGCCCCCGCAGCGGGGGCAGCGCAGCCGCCAGCCTCGCCTGTGGCGGGTGCATCCACCCCGGCAGCCTCTGACCCCGGCGACTTGCTGCCGCCCACGCCCGCCTTCTCTCCGCCGCCCTCTCTCTGCGACGTCTCGCTCGAAGGCACCCCCCGCCACGCCTTCAACGCCCAGTCCTACCAGACATTCCAACCCACCCAGGAGGGCCCTCCAGCACACATCCCACGCGTGCGGCGGGAGGCCCCCCCGCCTCCCCAGCTGCCCAAGTTCTACCAGCCCCCGGCGCCCCGCAGCCAGGCTCCCCTGCTGGCCCCGCCGCCACACATGCGCCCAGGGGCAAGCCGCGCCTCGAGCCGGAGAGCCCCCAGTGAATATTCTGTTGGGCTGTCCAGCCCAAGCCCGTCGTTCACCAGCCGGCCGGGCGTGGCTGTGCGCAGCGAGCGGTCCTCCTCCTCTGCTGGCAGCAGCGAGCGCGCTGCCCCCTCCCAGCGGGGCGGGGCGCTGAGCCCCACAGCAGCAGGCTCGGAGCAGGCCCCGGGGGAGTGGGCTTCGGAGCGGCGCAGCCACACAGACGCGTGGCTGGATCGGGTCGGCAGCAGCGGGCGCAGCGGCAGCGGCAGGGGCCGCAGCGGCACGCAGCCGCAGCAGCCGCCGCAGTGGCGGTGAGCGCTGTGCGCTGTGAGAGCTCTGGTCGTGCAGCCTGCCTGGCAACCCTCTCTGTCCCTTCCTTCCCGTACTCCTCCGCCAAATTTCCCTTGCGAGCTCACTTCGTGGCCCCCGCAAGGCCTTTGATTCACATACCCTCCCGTCCTTACTTCCCGACTACTTGCTTCTGCCACATGATGGAGTGGGGGTAGGGTTTTGGGTAATCTACCGCCCTGACCACTCAGCCATCCACCCACACCCCAGCCCCTTTTGACTCTCGCACACTCCCTGGCCTCTCACGCACAACATCCCGACCTGCCAATGTTTCATTCTTTTGTGTGTGCCATTGCACGCGCTGGACACCTCAGCCAGTGGGCTGCCCAGGCCTGGGAAACGGCCTGGAACTGGCTGAACTGAACGACTCTTCACTCCCGGTTTTCCTACCTCTTTCCCCCTTTCCCCTTGGGACACCTGGCGTCACATGTGCATTCACATTCACACACAAAGACAACGGAAGTCAACTCATTCGACCCGGACCCTCCCTACAATACAACGAGACATCTGCATGTAAACTAAACTAGGTGGAGCCCATGCAACGCGCCATCAGCAGGGCGAGCTAGGCAGATGCCGAACACTGCATGATTCGCACGCCTGCGGGCACAGCCTGCCCTCGTAGGTAGCTTGCTGGCGCTGCCTGCTTGTCAGTTCAGGCAGGCAAATCAAAGCAGCCCCTCAAACCCTGCCTGGCCACATCACTTGTCCAGTGACATACTTGCCAGCATGTCTCCCGCTTCCTGCTGCCGCTGCTGCTCCGCCGCCTGCTGCGCCTGCTGCCCTCCCCCGCTGGCCATGCTGCCAGGCTGGCCTTCGCCAGCAGGGCGCTCCTTGGTGGTGCTGCGGGATACGGCCATTGCGTCTGGGTCTCCCGACTGCGGGGCGGGGTGTGGAAGCGCAGGGGGGGGGGGGGGGGCTGGTAAGAAGGGCTTGCTGCTGTGGAGAAGGGCAGCAGGCAGGCAGCCCTGCTGGTAAGCAGGCGGACAGGCAGGCAGGCATCGCTCCTAGGCAGGCGGGCAGGCCGGCAGGCAGGCATGGCGTACTGATCCCACAATGCTGCAGGCAGGCAGGCAGGCAGGCAGGCAGAGCACGCACCGGCGTGGCAAACAGGCCTGCCGGTATCCAGGAAGGCTGCTCCGGCAGGCCCTCGGGATCAAACGGGCTGCCCCCAGCCGCCGCCTCGGCAGCAGCCGCCGCCTCTGCCGACACGGTGGGGGATGCCTGCTGGGCTCCCCCCGCTGCCCCGCTGTGCGTGCTGTGCCTGTGGTGGTCGCCTCCAAAGTTAAATCCCTGGAGGCCCGTGCCTGCGCCCGCCTGCCCGCTGTGGTGCTGCTCCAGGCTCATCAGCAGCTGCAGCAGCAGGGAGGGGAGCTCCTCTGCCTGCCCAGCCCCACCGGAGCCTCCCAGGCCCTCCCCTGCCGCCGCCTTCTGCTCCGCAAGCTGCCCCAGCATGGGCAGCAGGGAGGCGTCTGAGAAGAGCACCTGGCTCAGGGACTCCATGGCTTGCACCTCCTGCTTTGACGTGGGACGTGAGGGTATTATGCCAGCGTGGCGGAACAAAGTCAAGGGAGCGCAGGGCCAGTGGGGTGTGACCCAGGAGGCCGGCGGACGAGGGCAACTGCGGAACTACAAGTGCAGGATGCCAGGTGCCAGAAGAGGTGCGGTACGGCATTGTGCAGCACATCACGCACAGCACAGCAGCTCACAGCGCAGCACAGCATGGCGCCCTTCCCATTCCTCCCTGCCCCGCTCGCCTCTGGCAAAACGCTCCGGCTCACGCCCCACCGCTTTGTGAAAGAACCAGCGGCACTGCAGCGCAGCTGGCATAGCATGCCATTGCACAGCACAGCACAGTGCAGCACAACACCCTCCACTTGCCTTGGGCAGGTTCTCAAAGGGCTCGCGCCCCAGCAGCGGCAGCGAGGGCAGCCGCATGGCGGTCTCATACGGCGAGGGCAGGTGCTCCTGCTCCTGAGAAGGGCTGCGCGCCTGCGCCTGCCCTCCATCGCTCGGCCCCGCGGGCGGCCCCGCCACTTGCGCACCACCGCTCACCGCTGGCTGCCCATGCATGCCTGTGCCGCCTGTGGTTGCTGTGGCCGCCGGCGCAGGGCCCCGGGCTGGCACCGCCGCTGGCGCCATGACCGCCCGGACCGAGGGCATGCCCGGCAGCGGCGCTGCGGGCCCCGGCAGCAGCTGCTCCGGCGGTGGCATGATCGTCAGGCGGGCGGCCACGGCCTGCTTGCAGGGCAGCACCAGCTCTGGTGGCAGCGCAGCCGACCCCCGCCCCTCTGCCAGAGCTCTGTCCAAATCGGAGCACTCGACTGCCATGAAGCCCCAACCCGGGTGACCCGGCAGCATCCAGCAGGCACGCGCCTGCTGGTGCCACAGCTGCACAGATGCTGACGTGGCGCCCTCGCTCAGCCCAGACACAGACAGCCCTCCGGCGGCGGTGCTGTTGACCACGGCTGCAGGCACCGGGCAGGGTTGGGGGGGCCAGGGCGGTGGTCAGCAGGCAGAACGATAGCGGGGGCAGGGTCACACACGGTGGTTTTGAGTGCGAGGCTGCAAGCACCACAGGTGGCGTTGCTCTGCACACCAGCCCCACCCTGCAGAAGCCCCAGGCCCGGCCAGCGGGCACCCCTGCCATCCCTTGATCACAACTGGCCTCCTCTGCCACCTCACGCGCCCGCCTGCCCTCACCAGCCAACGCCCCCTTTTGCCCTGCCCTTACCCCCCAACCCCTTTTGCCCCTGCAGCTCACCCCCCTCCACAGCACCACCACCACCACCTGCTCACCCGCGGGCCTCTCCAGCGCGGGCGTGCCGAGGTTGGCCCGGAACAGCAGGCCGCTGGAGAGGTGTGGGTCGGCAAACCAGGCGCGCACATAAAAGTCGGGTGCCACTGAGCTCAGCGCGTGGGCCCGCGACTCCGCCCACCCCTTTTGCAGGCCCAGAGCGGCGATGAACTTGTCCTGCGCCTTGGGCTTGCTGTCCAGCTCCAGCACCAGGGAGCGGTAGTCGCCCACTGGCGGGGGGGCAAGGGGGGTGAGGGGGAGGGCAAGGTTCAAGCTTGGCGGAGCTCAATAGCAGGGTGCGGTAGTCGCCCAGTGGCCGGGGGGGTGAGGGGGGTCGGAGGAGGGGGGTGAGGGGGAGGACAGATGTATGGTTGGGGTGCAAAACAGGGAGCGGCAGTGGCCCACTGGCGGCAGGGCGGGTGAGGGCAGGGGGGTGAGAGGAGGGGGAGGAAGACGTATGGCTGAGCTTTCCAACAGGGAGTGTTAGGCGTCCACTGCCAGCAGGGCAGGAGGGTGACGAGGGAAGAAGACCAGACACGGCTGAGAAATCAAATTGGGAAGCGGCGGCCCTTTGACACCTGCCAGCAGGTCATTGCGTGTGCATTTCACACGCCCCACAAGTGAGGCGAACCCATCGGTAGCGTGCATTTCACTTCATGCACCCCACAAGCCCACGCCCCACCCACCTGTCAGGATGCCCCCGGGTGGCACATGCACGTCCACCCCTGCCAGCAGGTCGCTGGCATGCGCCAGCTTCTCCACCATGCGGTCGCCGATGCCGTTCAGCTTGCCCACTGCTTGGCGTTGAGTGAGGAGGAGGACGCGGGGTGTGGGTTGGGTGAGCAAGCTGGGCCAGTGGGTGGGCATGGGCGGGAGCATGCACACTTGTGACCTCAGCTTGAGTGGAGGTCAAGGAGGGGCAGTGTGAGCAGGAGGTCTGCTCCGTGCAAATAGATATTCAGGTTCAGCCCTTTCCCTGTGGACCCACCGACGTCGCTTTGCCCCCCGACGACCAATCCTTCCCTCTGATCCGCATGATTCCCCTACAGTCGCCCACAATCTGCCCCAGCCCCTACCCGCTCCCAACCTCGGGTGGACAGTACCTCTGCCCCATTCCCCCCTCTCTACGTCCAATTGCACCTCGCGATACCTCGCGATGCACCCCACTTTGCCCACTCACTGTCCCTCCCCTCTTACTCCCCTCGGGGGGTGGCTCCGGGGATCCCTTCAGGGGAAAGGAGAGGCTCACCCTCCCCACTTGCCTGGGTCTGTTGTGAGCGGCACCGCCGGCTTCACGTTGCCCTTGACCCGCGTGGTTGTAACAATGAACTGGGGGGTGAGGGCGGGCTGGATGAAGCGCACCGGGGCACCGGTCGCATCCACCACGCGCACCGCCAGCCTGCAAGGGTGCGGCGCCGGGGGCGCGAGGGGGTGCCAGTCAGTGCGCTGGCGACAGCACGTGGGCAGGCGGCGTGTTGGCTGCTCCGAGCAGGCCGCGTCACGTCGGATGCTGCCGTTGCCGCAATGCGTGTGTGAAGTTGCGCGTTCAGCCTGCAAAGCCCACAGCCCAGCTGGGCTGCTGGCCATGCAGACATGAACAACCGCGCGTTCACACACACATTGCCGCAGCGCCACAATGCCTTGACAGCACATCCTGAGGGAGAAGCTGTGTGACGGCAATCAGGACTTATTGAGGGCCTCCCCACCTCCCGAACAGCCACGCCAGCTCCTCCCCCAGCCTGTACCTTCATCCCGCACCGCCCCACCTGTGCCACCCTGCCTACACCTCCATGCCAACAAACCAACTCCACCTTCTCTCCCCGCCTGCACCCCCAAAGCCTGTACGCCCCACCGTGGCCTCCCTGCCCCCCCCCCACCACCAGCACCCCCCCACCTGTACCCCCACAGCTTGGACCCCAGCAGCCCCTCGCTGCTGCCGTCCACTCGCAGCTCAGGCAGGGTGGCGGTGGGCGAGCCCAGCGGCATGCGCACCACGCCGCTGGGCAGCTGCTCCCCGCCCTGGCCGCACAGCAGCAGGTTGGAGCCCTGCGGGGGGTGGGGTTGGGGTGGGTGGTGGGGTGGGGGTGGGTGTCGATGCAGGCAGAACAAGTGTGGGAGTGTGTGGAAGCAAGTGAGTCAGGAGTTTGGGTATGTGCGCCGAGGCAGGTGGATGGGTGGGTGGGCCGTGCGCCGCACCAGCTGGCCCGGCGGGAGAGCGTGCCAGCCAGCCAGCCAGCCAGCCAGGCAGCCACGGCTCTATCCCAAGCTGCCCATCCCCTGCCCGGTTGCTGCGATTGTTCACAACTGCCAGCCGTGCAGCAGACCAGCTGGTAGCCAGCATGAAAACTTGCGGGTAGCCCACTACCCAGGCAGTCACCCTTCACCTCCTATACAGCCCTGCCTTGCCTTTGCATTCTTAAGCAGCTGCGAGCTGAGCAGCTTGTCTGCCGCCGGGTCCGCCGTCTCCTGCTCATACAGCCGGTTGTTGAGCAGGAAGCACTGCGGGAAGCGGGGGAGGGGGGCGTTCCGAGTTAGTGTAATGAGGGGCGTCGCTCCTGCGCGAACAGTGAATGGGTTGTTGAGCGGGAGAGGGATTCATACATGGTGAAAGCACTGGCGAGGGGCATGCCCCTGCTCCTGCAGTCGGTGGCTGAGCAGGAGGCACTGCAAGCGGCACGTGTGAAGCCAGCTGCCCGCCTACCAACTGATCCAAGGGCACCACTACTTGCAGCCCAGGGCGCAGTCCCCTCCCGCATCACACTGGCATTCAGCCCTCAAACAATCTTGCAAAACCCACAAAGCTCTCAGACCAAAGCACCCCCAGCGCACCTCCAGCTGAAGCCCCGGCGGCAACCCCTCCTGCACCACGCTGCCGTCTGCCGTGCTGCACACCACCACACAGAGCGGCGCGTTGCAGGCCGCCGTCAGCACCGCGCCCTGAAAATACTTTTGCGAGAAGAAGTCGGGGCCGCACTTGCGCTGGGGGTTGTTGCAGCACAGCTGGCAGCCGGCGTCGGCGCAGCCCAGGCGCCTGCAGGGCGGGGCGGAGGAAGGGGGCGGGCAAGGGACGGGGCAGGGCAGGATGTCAACTGTTTCGGCTGCTGTTCAACAAAAAGGGATCCTTGCGCTCGGCGGGGACAACAGCAGTGCAAACCCTGCTCGCGTCATATGCAGGCGTGGCACCCCTTCAAGATTGAGCGGGGGCTGCTCTGCAGGGCAGGCCACCGCTCACGTCCCGCCCCTCCCGCAGCCCTCACACCCCAGCCCACCACCACACACTCACTGGCACTCGTGATAGAACACCAGGGCCTGGGAGGGAGCCCCGCGCTCGCCGCCGCCCTCGCCCGTGCTGTCCTGCCCCTCGTAGCTAGTCGCCGTGTGGCCGGCTGAGGGCAGCATGCGGCCCGGCGGCGGAGGCGCGGAGCCAGCGCCACCAGCGCCGCCGCCTGCCATCTGCTGCTCCCCTGGCGCCGCCTCGGCGCCCAGAAACGCCTGCAGAAGGGGAGGCTCCACGCCCATCTCGCGGGCGCGAGAGATTATGTGCTGCCGCAGCCGCGCCTGGACGTAGCTCTGCAGCCGCGGGGGGGCGTGGGGCACCTTGTTAGGCCGGTCTGTCGGCCTTGTAGGGGCTGCAAGGGGCACGGCTGGGCCAAGCGCACCTCTAGCACGTCGGGAGGGTGCCCCTGAAGCTCGGGAGGCACGGGGACCTCCGGTGACTGCTGTGGGTGCTGCATGGCGTCCCAGGCGCTTCGAAAGTCGGCCAGGTTTGGGTCCGGCAGCATCTGGCGAGGGAGCGTTCCCCCACCAGTGCTGACGTGGCAGGCGGCTGGGCGCACGGCTCTGGGAGCTTGCCCTCCACTGTGTGCATGCTCCTGCCCACTCATTTAGATGTACTGTGTCTAATGTGCCCAATACACGTGTCCCCAGAAGATTGACAGGCTGCTGTGGGAGGGAGAGAGACAGTGGTGGGTGCCCGCCCACCTTCCCCCGCCTTCATGCACGTCTTGCCTACCTTCGCACGAACCTTCACCGAACAAACTTTCGCCTGCCCCTATTATTCATTACACCTGATGCAGGTCATGGAGTCCCAAATGAAAGCCCAAGCCATCCCACAGATCAGTTGAGCCCACCTGCATCTGCTGCGCGGCACGAGCGGCGGCCTGTTGAGCGCTGAGGGCGCTTTAAATGACAGGAGAGCGGCAGGCGGACGAAACGGCAGGGCTACGGTTATTCAAGAAGCTGCAATTCATGGTGAAGGAAGGAGGTAATGCGGGAAACATGAGGGGCAGCGGCGGCGGCGGCGGCGGCGGCAGGAGCAGCGAGGGCGCCTGCACGGAGACGGCGCCGGCGCACGGCGGTCGGGTGGAGTGCTCGGCATTCAAGCCGCACAATGAACAGCAGCCCTGCCCTCTGCCAGGTGAGGAAGGAAAGTGAACGGGACTTTTGATTTGCCGTGACAAGTCCGCGAAGCCCTTGGCCATGGACCCGTGTACCTGCTCTTGCTCTCTCGGGACCTTCCGACCGGCAACCCTGAGTGCTGCCGCCAGCCTGCCTCGCCCACGATGCAAGTTGCAGGGGCGGAATTCGCAGCCGCCCAAGCGGCCGTGGCCGCAGCAACCAGCGGGTATCGCCTGCTGGCACCCTTGGGAGAAGGGGGCTACGGTATAGTGGCCCACGCTCAAACTAGCGAGGGGAAGGATGTGGCAATCAAGTGCCTCAAGCTAGGGTGAGTGGAGGCGGGGAAGCGGGGCCTGCCTGCCTGCCTGCCTGCCTGCCTGCCTGCCTGCCTGCTGTTCGGCATGCTTTTGCTATGCGGGGTGCGTCTTTCAGTGTACAGGCAGCGTGGGTTAGCCATCTGGCAGCAGGAGCTGGGCAGGGAACATGAGAGCTGACATCACAGCCAGCCACCGCCCTCCCGCATTGTCGCCGCCCAACCGTGCCTTGTGCCCCCACGGCGTCCTGCCTGCAGGCACGACCACAGCACCAAGCACATCGAGCGCGAGATACTGCACCACATGGTGAGGAGGCTGTGGGGGCCGGGGGCGGTCACAAAGCTGGAGGGTGCTTGTGTCAGAGTGAGGCAGGCGGTGCGGGGTGCCTGCTCGGCTCCCCCGGCCCGCCTGGCACCCAGGCCTTGCCGACCCTCCCGCAGCAGACGCCACCCCCGCCCCCGCCCAGCCTTGCAATCGTGCGCCCGCCCGCCATCGATGATTGCTGCTATTGCCACTACGCCCTCTGCTGCTCATTTGCCTGCCTCTCCTGCCTCGCCGCTCCCATCTGTTGCTTCAGGCCTCACCCCGCCGGCTCGCACCCTCCTGAGTAAGCCATCTGCCTACTCTGCCCCTGCCCTCCCTTGCCCGCAGAAGCTGCTGCACGCGCACGTGGTGCGCCTGCGGGAGGTGTTTGCCGCCCGGCCCTACCTGTGCCTGGTGATGGAGCTGGTGCCGGGGGGCACCCTGCTGCAGTACATCAACGCCAGGCGGGGGCTGGCAGAGGGAGAGGCGCGCTACATCTTCCAGCAGCTGGTGGGTGGACAGCAGGAGAGCTGGGGGGAGGAGGGTGCCGGTCGTTGCTGCGCCGGATGTAATATTCGAGAGCTGGGGTTGGCAGCGTGAGACAACTGCCCGCCTGTCTTCCCTGGCCTCCGCCCCCGCCAGCACCTGCCTCCCTCCCTCCTTCTCTCACCCTCCCCTCCCTGCCCTGTTCAGATCCTGGCGCTGGACTACTGCCATCGCATGGGGGTCATGAACCGGGACATCAAACCCCAGGTTTGTTAATCGAAAAAAGGAAGCCTCACGGCAGATGTGGCGGCCGGTGACGGCATGACTGCTGGCTGCTGCCCAGGCCTGCAACCGCCACACATGCCAAAACGTGCATCGCAACTGGCCCGCCCCTCGCACCCCCCACCCACCACCCTACAGAACACGCTGCTGGTGCGGGTGCCGGGCAAGCCGCCGATGGTGAAGCTGTGCGACTTTGGGTGAGCTGGGGGGGAAGGGTGTCGGCATGTTATGTTCAGGCTGGTTGATGGGCAGAGATTGGGTGAACCAGGGGTCAGGAGGCCCGCTCACAGCACAGGGCGCAGGCAGTCCGGTGCTGTGGGCGTTGCTTCTCTCCGCCTGCCCTACTCCCCCTCTCCCCACTCTGCCCTTCCATCTCGTCAACATCTCTCCTCCTGCCCTTCCAACCCGCCTGCCCTCCCCAGTTACGCAAAATCCGTGGAAGACAGCGCCCCCACCACGCGTGCCGGCACCATGAACTACGTGGCGCCAGGTGGGCGGGCGGGGCGGGCGGGCAGCCCGCTGGCGGCGGTGGCGTTGACATCAACAGGGTTGGTTTCGCTAAGTTCTTTGATTGGGTGCATATGCCGGTGCCACCCACCTTGCTGCACAACCTGGCCCGGCCCCCGTAACGGCCTTCCCCGCCCCGTGCCTCCTACACCCACTGCAAACAGCCAGCGCACTCAGGACCTTGCCCACCCCACTCCTCGCCCCACTCCCCCGCCCATTGCACTGGTGCTGCAGAGGTGCTGACTAACGCCCCCCGCAGCGCGTACGACGGCATGAAGGCCGACGTCTTCTCATGCGGGGTGCTGCTCTACGTCACCCTCTTCTGCACCTTCCCCTTTGCCGACAACGGCGCCGGCGGCGATGAGGTGGAGCAGATGCGGCGGGTGAGCGGGCATTTGGGAGGCACGTAACAGGAAGAGCTTGCGTGCAGGCAGGCCAGCAGGGGCGCGGCAACAGGAGGCACACGATGCAAAGCATGCTACGCCGTCTTACGTCATCCACCCATTGCTCCCAGCCTGCACCAACTGGGAACCTCTACATTCTGAACAGCTGCGCTTTGACAGCCTCTCAGCTGGCTCTGTTACAGTTCGGCGACCTGCCTGAGACATAGCCCTGCTCAACCCCATGCTCGCCCCCTGTCGCCTCCCTCCGTGCCACCCGCAGATGCTGCGGCGCGTGGCTGCCGGCGAGTTCAGTTTCCCCCGGTACCGCCCCATCTCAGCAGACTGCCAGGACCTGCTGAGACGCATGCTGGCCGCAGACCACAGCCAGGTGCGCTGCGCTGTGCTGTGCTGCGCTGTGCCGTGTCATGCTGTGCCATGCTGTGGTGTGGAGTGCCTTGCTGCGGTGCTCTGCCTGCCATCCACCTGCCTGGGCTTCCATCCCCTTCCCACCCTTCCCCCCTGCCCCTGGCCCCGCCCTGCGCAGCGCTGCTCTGTGGCCGACATCAAGAAGCACCCATGGTTCCTCACGTAAGGACGCCTGCCCTGCCTGCCCAGCCTTGCCCTGCCAGCAGCTTCCTGCCATGTGGCAGCTGCATTGGCAGCTGCTGCAGCTGCCCTACCTGCCTGCCTGCCTGCTTGCATGCGGCACCTGGCCCTGCCTGCCTCTAGATAAACTACTCCCACTCCCTGTCCCTCACTGCCCGCCCTGACTCACTGCCTCTCCGCTATGCAGGGACCTGCTGCCGGGGACGCTGTAGTGCTGTTTATCCCCCCCACCACCACATGCCTCCACCAATGATCCCCCAAGCATCTCCTCTCCTCTCCTCTCCTCTCCTCTCCTCTCCTCTCCTCTCCTCTCCTCCCCCGCCATGCAGGAACCTGCTTCCGGGGACGCTAGAGTACAACGACCAAGTGCTGGCAATGGCACGGAAGATGCCGCAGAACAAGCAGGAGGTGCACCGAGTGATCAAGGAGGTAGGCAAGGGTGGGAGGGCAGGGTGGCGTGGGCAGCCGAGCATGTGCGTGGTTGGTGGGCCGGGCCAGCAAGGGGCAGGGTAGGTGGGCGTGGCAGCGGGGGCTGTGGCACAGAGCATGGGCAGTGGTATCGAGAGCTGTCTGGAGGCCGGATTGAGGCAAGGGCTGCTGCCTCATCTGTGGGTGGTGTGTTGCCGGCTGCCAGCCCTCACCCACCGCTCATATCCGGCCCAATGCCTGCACCCACCCATTGCGAGGTGCTGCAGTCGATGGCGGTGACGCCGGCAAGCAACGGCGCTGGGCAGGGTGTCGGCCCAGCCGGGCAGCCTGACGATGACAGGTACCTCGATGAGATGGAGGACCTCATGTGAGGGGGGCGCCAAACCCCGCAGGGAGGCTGTACGCTCTGCGAGCACCACTCTCTTCCTCTGTGCATGGGCCATGCGGCTAGGCTGACGCAAGTGCAAGGGCGACCGGTTGTCTTCGTCTTCTTATGTTGCACGTTACGCAGCCAGTAGATGCAGGGCAGTATGAGAGCTCGGAAGGAGCCCCCGCCACTCTGAACCCAGACCCAGTAGCCGGCTACAGCCGGCGGCCCATACAGCAATTGCACTGCTTTGAGTTAGCTGTGCTCCGTGCTTCATTTGTGATTCCAGAACCTACTTCAGATGTGCATTGCCTGGTTACCTGTCGTTTAATGACACGAGCAGTGATTTGTGCTGCCTTGCCTGTAATGCACCTTGGCGATGTGATTTCATCATTCACAGTGAAAAAGCAACGGCGCGCTGGAAGGTGCGACGTGTGTCCTCGCAGCGTCACGCTCCTGTCACCACCCAGTTGGTTGAATGCAGCACAGCTGTGGTTTCGACAGCCGGCTGCGTATTCCTCTGATCTGTGTGCTGCTATTGTTGCGTGCAAGTACAAATCAAGCACAGGAGAAGGCAAACGCAGATTAAGTGCAAGAGCAGGACATGCACTGTGGAAATGTACGACTTGGTTTTTGCCAATGCTCGGGGCGCTCCTCTCGACACAGGCAGTGCGATAAGTGAGCAAGGGGGTTCTCAGGACAAACTTGCAACCCATCCCATTTCTTGCCTCTCAAAGCTCTGGCAGCGCTGCGTCTTGCAGCTGTGCCGCCGCCCCCCCGCCCGCCGCCCGCCCCTCCCCTTCTGCCTCTGCCGCCTCTGCCTCTGCTGCCGCGCCGCTTATGCCACCACGGCTGCTCTCCCCCGTGAGCCCCGAAGCCTCCGGGCTCAGGGCGCTAGCAGGCGACTGGGCACCGGAGCAGCTCCCGCTTCCTCCACCTCCTCCTCCGCTGCTGGTCCTGCCGCTGTCGCCGCCACCGCCGTTGCCGTTGGCGCCGCCCACCTTGCCGTTCACGCCGCTGCCCCCGCGCAGCAGCAGGCTGCCCATGCTCTTCACGCTGCGCATGCCGCGCATCAGGATGGCCACGTTGCTGGGCTGGTGGCTGATGCTGGCCTGCTTGAACCCGGTGTTGCCCAGGATGAACTGCCAGCGGGGGAATGGGCGGGGCAGGGACCAAAGGGGAGCGCCAAAGGTGAGGAGCGGAAGTGTGCTGGTGCGGTGGACATTGCGGGATGCAGGTGCGGAGAGCGGCGCAGGGAGCAGTGTGGGAGCAGCACGGACAGGGGGGCGGGGCGGGTGAGAACATGGCACAGCACAGTGTAGTGTAGCAAACCGCTATGCAGCGGGAGCGCGAGGCGGGGCACATGACATGGCACAGCACAACAAATCATGGCACAGCACAGCACAACACAGCACAAGAAATCATAGCAAAGCACAGTGCAGTGCCATGCTGTGCAGCGCAGCTCGGCGCAGCGCACATCGAAGGTCGCCAGGTACGAGCTTCGGAAGACGTTGCGCCGCTCGCCAAAGTGGTCGCTGCACAGCCAGTAGTGGCCACAAAGAACAGGGAGTCGGAAAAGTGGCGGGACTTGCACTTGCAAGCAGCAGGCGACGACGGCACGTAGGCACCACTGTGGGCCGCCACGCCGCGCGCAGCGCATGTGTGCTCGATCGAATCACAAGTGTGTGTGATCGAACCCTATCTTCAACCCTGCCCTGCAGCCCACCTGTAGCAGTGCAGGATGAAGCCTGCTGCCAGTGAGAAGAGCAGGACGTCCATGCGGCGGGGCAGAGCGCCCGGGCGCACCAGGCCCCACGCCACCGTGCTCAGCGCAAACGACTCCACGGCCTGCATGGGAGAGCCAGGTGCCGCAGAGGATAAGGGGCGTCTGCTGAGCAAAGGCTTGCAGCCTGGAATTTTGGCGGAGGAAGGCTTGGAGCGGACGTGCCGCGGGGAAAGGGAAGGCATGGTTCACAACACCTCACCACCCCGCCAGGCCAGCCCCTTCTCTCGCCCAGCAACAGGTCCTTACCCAAGCACCCTTTGCCGCTCACCTGCCAGACCAGCACACTGAACACGCCCGTGCGCAAGGCCAGGCCACCGGCCACTCGCCCACCCACCCATCTACCCAGCCCCGCGCACCCACCCGTGAGAAGAGGTACAGCGCAAGCTCCATGCGCCTGCTGGGCTTCTCCGACAGCAGGCTGAAACCGCCGACCCAGCAGCTGCCCGCAAACACCGCCCCGCTGGTGCGCCCCGCCAACGAGTGCCCGGCGCACACTCCGCCCCATGCCAGGGTGCAGAAGAGGGAGAGGAAGAGGGAGGAGCGCAGGACACCCAGCGCCAGCTTGCTGCGGCAGCAGAGGGGCGGGGCAGGGCGGGCAGGGCAGGCAGGGTGGGTGGTGAGGGGCGGCAGGGTGTGGAGGCGGCAGGGGGGCAGGGGCCGCCCAGGCCCAGCTGCTGATCGACTCGACTTGGCTCGATTTGGCTCGACTGGGCTCGACCAGAATCGACGGATACAGAGTCAGAAACTGTGTTGGCTGGCTGGGTGGGCCGGGAGTGTTCCGGTGGTGAGCTGGGCTGTCGGGCATGGCTGGTGGGCATGACTAGCGCATGGCGTCTCAGGATGCACTGCAGGCGTGTCAGCCGCCAGTAGCCTGGCCCCGGGCCGCTGCTTCCAGAGGAGATGCCGGCCTTGTCGGTATATCATCACAGGAGACACACAGGCAGATGTGTGTGTGTGGGTGGGTGTGCATGCAAGGCTAGCTCACCGCCAGAGCTCTGGGGCGGTGCCTGGCTGCACCAGCTTCTTGCGGTGCACCATGATGGCGGGGATGAGGTACACCTGCGGCATGTGTTTTGGGGGGCCCAGAGTGGGTAACACACCAGGTGTCACACTCTCTCAACCTCAGGGGGGCCTCGCCACATTGCACAACACCGACGCAAGTGTTGAGGCGAGAAGCAAGAGAGACAATGGCTGGTACGACAATGAAGGTCAATCATACAGCAACGTAACTTACCGGAAAGTACACGGGCAGGGAGCGGAAGTAGGAGGCGGGGAAGAAAGTGAGCGCGTGGTGCGCGCACCCCTGCCCGGGGTGTATGACCGGGCAGGCGGTGGGGCCGCAGAAGTGGCGCGCCTCGGTGCCCGCCAGCGCCGCCAGCGGGGCAGAGCCCGGGGGCAGGCCGCCGGCGGTGCGGGCGCACATCTCTCGGATGGCTTCGTACCTGCGGGAATCGATGGACAGCTCTCGGGCGGAGAGGGGAGGTGAAATGTAATTGAGACGAGCTAGGTTGGGTTACAAAGGCAGGGGGCCATGGCGATCAACAAGTGACTCTCATGCAGGCAGGCACGTAGAATGCAGGCGGACATGTGGACGGGCGGCCAGCTGGGGCACAGCGGCGCGCAGCAGGGCCTCACACGTGTGCCTCCTTGCCGCCGTGCTTGTTGAGGAAGCGCACAAAGGAGGGGGGCAGCGTCTGCAGGCACACAGGCACACACGATTCACACTTCGTTGTATGCGAGCACAGAGTAGGTGAGCGGCATGTGCATGTGGGCCAGTGTTATGCCAACGGCGGCTGCTGTGCGTCCGTCCGTCTCCCTGCACTGCTGCTCTAACAGCTGTGGCAGGGCACGGCACGGCACAGCACAGCACGGCACGGCACAGCACGGCACGGCAAAGCAGCACATGTAAAATGGCATCCACAGCACGGTGCAGCACAGCGAAGCACAGCACAGCACAGCACAGCACAGCACAGCACAGCACAGCACAGCGCAGCACAGCGCAGCGCAGCGCACCTGCGGCAGCAGCATCCACGAGTAGGAGAGCTGCACAGCGGACAGGCACATGAGCGCCAGGTCGCCGTGCGCCCAGCGGGTGGGGGCCAGCAGCTTGCGCTGCAGGGGCGGCAGGCAGCGAGGCAGGGCATGGCAGGAAGGGGCAGTCATCGTGGAGAGAAGCCTGGCACATAGCGGCAGGGCAGGGCAGGGCAGGGCAGTCAGCAGGGAGAGGAGACCCAGCACATGGGGGCGGGCAGCTTGCGCTGCAAGGGATGGGTGGGCGAGTGGGGCAAGTCAACAGCGGCTTTGCAGATAGAATGCCACATGGAGGGAGGCGCCCCTCATGCCCGCTGCTGTGTGCCACTTGCCGCTGCCAATTCCAACAACAACACACTGCTTGCCTTGAGCGGGTGCGCTTCTGGCAGGTTCCCGCAGCGGATCAGCAGCACCAGGCCGCGCACAAAGACGTAGAGGGACAGGCTGGTGTGGGTCTGCTGGCCCCCGGTCAGCAGCAGGGCGGGGCCAGCCAGCGCTCCTGCATGCGGGCGCAGCATGCGGGCAGCGTGGTTGTGAGTCCGCACCCTCGGCAGCACTTGTTGCCATGAAGGGCTAGCCTTCGTTGTGCAGGCAAGCTTGGAGCAGAGCCCACAACAGCAGGCAGGCAGTGCAAGCAGTGCAGGGCAGTGCTGGGTGCCGCCGCCGCTGGCAAAGCTATCGAGATGACAATGGCAGCCAGCGCAGCAGCTGTGCCCGGCAGGCTGTCACCTGAGGCCATGGCCCGCCAGGCTGCCGTGCGTCGCCTGCCGCCCAGCATTGCTATGAGCTCGTCACACACCACAAAGCCGCCTGCAGCGGGGCATGTGGCGCAGCGCAAGGGCAGCAGCCGGCATTGCCTGGGCGGCTGAGGCAAGGACCAAGGGCGCCTAGATGGAGCCGAGACTGACCCTGCCGCCATGCTTTCGCCTCGCCTACATAATACACATGTGCCTGGAATGCCCTCAAGCCGGCCATGAAAGTTCCATGCATGTGCACCGGGGCCGTCCAGGCCTGGGGCAGGCATGCATGCTGCGCACGCTGAGTGAGGGTCACCTGAGAAGGCCCCTAGGAAGGCGCCCCAGCGGGCGGTGTCCGCCAGCATGGCGCGCCCATCCGGCCGCCCCGCCTTCTTCTTCTTCTTGCCGCCTGTCAGCAGGTGCAGCACGTATGTCACGAGGTGCAGGCCGCCCCGGGTGGCCACGCCGGCAAAGGCGCCTCGGAGGGCCGCGTCCTGAAGCCGCTGCGCCGCCCTGCGCGGTGTGCGGGGGCGGGGGGCCCAGGAGGGGGGCAGGCAGAGGAGGCTCAGTTCAATTGGTACTCCTCCCACCTTCAAATTCTGCAACAAGCGGAGGAGAGGAGGGGCTGAACAAGTGGGAGAAAAAGGAAAGCTGTGCCTCCCTGAGAGAGGGTGGGGTGAAGTAGCCGGGAGCCGAGGAAGGGTGGCCAGGTGCGGGCCAAGGCAGGGCGCAGAAGGCAGCTGCTTGCTTCGGAATGCACATAGTGCCTGACCATGCCCGCTTCCTGTCACAAAGCAACAACGAGGGCGCAGAAGCAGTGGGAGGGCGGCCGGGAAGGGCGGTGGCGGCGGTACCCGACCGCCTCGGAAGCGGCGGCACTGTTCAGTTGCGATGCGCCGCCCGACCCGTGTCGGCGCACCAACCTGACTTTGTCATATGCACGAACTCTGTAAACCACTGTCCGTCGCAGCTCAGCGAGGGTGGCGCGCAACCCGGCCTCCGACATGCCGTGATGACAGACAGCCGCCCCTGCCCTTCTCTCTTGCTCCAAAAGTGAAGCGAGGTGGCGCGATGAAGCGGCCGGTTCGGATGAAGCAGGTTACATAAGCAGTTGTTTGAGGCCAGGCGGCCCTATCTCGCTGGCTGACCGCGCCGCCCAACTGGCGGCGGCGCTCACCATGCAGCACCTCTCCCAGCGCTCTGCCTCGTCTCCTACAATGTGGCGCCCATCAAATAAGAAATAGGTCCAGGTGGCGAGGAGTAGCAATGGCAATGGAATTTCAAATTCTCAATATGCAGGCTGTCGGTGTCCGTGCGGCAGCCACGCCGGGGCCGGCTGCCTGCGCCGGCAGCGTGCGCCGTCACCCCGCCGAAGAGGAGCCGCACTTGCTGGGCAGCTGGTAGTTGGTGCACAGCACGGTGCCACGTGTCATTTCCCGCTGCACCTGCGGCCAATTGACGATCGTCACCCCGCCCTCGCTCATGTGGAATAGCGCGCCGACGGCAGCAGCGTCCAGCGGCCGTGCATGATGCCCCTGCTGCGCCTGCTCTGCTGGCCGCTCCACAGGACCCAGGCACTCGCCCAGCATCTGCTGGCACGCCTCAGGTGACGCCACAGCAATGACAGTGCGCCCGTCGCCGGGCGTGGCAAGTGCGGCCTGCAGGTGAGGCGGGGCAGGGGAGGTGAGGGGTGTGCGAGTGGGAAGTGGGAGAGGAGGGGAGGCGCAGGCTGTGCACGAACGAGGGTGCAGGGCAAGCGGCAGTTGCCAACACGCAGGAAAGCGGTGTGTGCGCACGCAAGGGGCCGTGTACACCTCTGTGCTTTCCCTGCACATGCCTGTGCGACCCTCAACGCACGGATGTGCCTCCCCATCAGGAGCCAACAGGCAGGCGCTGCCTTGCACCCCGGTCACCCCCAACCCACCTGCACTGCGGTCCGCACATCCAGCACCTGCTGTGCCGTGCTGCCGATGCCGATGAGCGGGGGCGTGGACACGCCATTGCCCGCCAGCATGCCAAGGGCGGCCTGGGCGGGGTGAGGTGGCGGGAGGAGCAGGGTGGGGTTGCTGAGGTTGCCTGGTGCTGCCGCAGGGGCTGGCGAGGCCAGCGGGACAGGCAAGCAGCAGCAGCAGGCGTTCACAGAAACGGCCAGCCGAGGGCATAGCCCACACCGGCGCTGCAGCACAGCAAGTGGGTGGTCGCTGCTCGGCACAGGCGCTTGCCCACACGTGTCTACGGTGCATGTGCGTGCAGCACAGGGCACTGCCACACGCACACTGAGATGCTCCGACGTGGCTTCAGGGCGAGGCCACACCGCAGCACACCAAATATAATGCACACAAGGCAGTGCCGTGATGCAACCACACAATATGTGCATGTGCATGTGCCGTGTGCACACCTGGACCCTGGGGGAGGTGACATCCCCGCACACCATGACCAGCCGGTTGGGCACGGACCTGCCCAGCTTGCTGGGGGACATGGGGCGGTCAGGGAACTGCGCGCAGGGGCAGGGGGGCGGGAAACAAGCACGTGATTCCCGCGCTCGCTTTAGAGTGGCTCGCGGCACACGACCTGAGCTCCTCTTGGTGTACCGCACCCCAGCTGGCACCCATGAGCCGCGCTTGCCTCAACTACCGCCAACTACCCGTATCGACGCTGCTCGACTGCTGGCTGTTGGAGGAGGGCCAGGGGCCCACCCCCAGGTGGTCATGCGCTCCCGCCCCCCTCACCTCCAGCACTGCAACCCCAAGGCACATCAGCGAGTCCCCAGGCCCACCTGGTTCATGCGTTCCACTCGCACCCGAGGCTGCAGCGCCCGCGGCGGCGCCCCCTCGCCCTTGCTGCCGCTGGCAGTGGCCCCAGCGGTGCCCCTAGCGGTGCCCTCTGCGGTACCACTGCTGCTGCTGCTGCTGCTGCTGCTGCTTCCGGGGTGGTCAAAGTCGAGCACGGTGAAGGCGGCGTTGGACTGGGAGAAGCGACGGAAGAAGGCGGGGGGCAGGCCCAGCGCGGTGCACAGCAGCGCCTGGTTGACTGTGGGGGAGGGTGTGGGGAGGGCCCAGGGGGGAATGAGGGGATGTGATGCATTGGAGCAGGGGTGGGTAGCGGCTGCACAGTGTGGGAGGGGTGAAGGGCAAACAGGCGGGGCAGGGCGAGGCTGGGAGCGCGGGTGAGGCGGGGCGCAGCACTGCGCCCAGCGCCCACTGCTCTCCACAGCCACCCGGCGCAGGCATGCATGGCATCGGCGCCATGCGTGCCCACTGCTCAGGGCTGCTTGTTCTCCGCCCTCCTGCCCAGTACCCAGCGGCCCTCCCACCCAGCAGCCCCTTGCACACGCCCAGCACATGCAACCCGCCCCCGCCCAGCCCACTCGGCCTGCGCCCTTATGCGCCGCACTCCCCATCCCATCCCCAGCCCACCCGCGTTGTGCGCCACCACCAGGCCGCAGCTGCGCAGCGCCTTTGCGTGCAGTACCTCCCGCCAGGCCAGCGAGGCGCGGTACCACAGCTCCCGCACCTGCCAGGTGGCAGGGATGGTACCGCAAAGACAGGGACAACTCAAAGAGAGAAAGAGGGGGTAGCTGCCAAGGGAAAGTGCGGCGCCACGGCCCCTGCACATGCCAACAGCGGCGCCACAGCAGGGTGTGACAGCATGAGACGGGGCAGGAGGGAAGTGAGCACACGCGACGTCTCCCAGTCTCCAGCAATCACACCAAGGTGCAGCGCTGGTAGCAGCCACAACATTCCACTTGCTTCTCTGCAGCAATTTGCATGCCACTGCCACACACTGCCACCCGCCCAGCCACCCAGCCGCCTCACAGGAGCGTGCCCATCAATGGTGAAGTCCGCCGGGTTGTTCTGCCAGTTCTGGTACTGCTCGGGGTACAGGCTGCGGTTCTCAAGCTTGTCCAGGCCCTGGTGGGCGGGGGGGGGGCTTGAAATAGAGCGGCAAGTCAGCCGGCAGATTGTGCTGACAGAAAGGAACACTACTTGTGGTCAGCTGCTGCCATCCTGCTGCCTTGCCTGCTGCCTGCTGCTGCGCCTGTGCCTCTGGGCATCTGTTCGGCTGCCTGCCCCTGCCTGTTGCCCGGGTGTGCTGTGCATGCTGTGCAGCACCTATGCACGACTTGCACAGGCGGTTCCTTGCAGCAAAGCAGACCGTGGTGAGGGCAGCCGGGGCAGCATGGCCCAGCAGGCCCAGCGGCGGGCACGGCAACACCCAACTGGGAGGTGCGCAAGTCGAACCCCCACAGCAGGGTTGGCATGCACAGTACAACGCAGCCCAGCATTGGCACAGCATGCACAGCGGCAGGCACAGGAGCAGCACCCACCTGGAAGGTGTACAGGTCAATCTCTCGCAGAGAGGGCAGCACCAGGTTGGGCCCCCGTCGCCCGCCCCACACAATCTCGCTCGTCTGCAGCGCGCGCTTGAGTGGGCTCACAAAAGAGCACTCAAAGTCCCAGCCCGCCAGCTGCGCAGGCAGGCAAACAGTAGGCGCAAGGGCAGGCTTAAGGTGTGCACTGGGGCGGGGCAGGTGTTGGCAGGTGACGGCTGAAGTGGCGGCATCAGCTGGCTGCAAGCACCCACAACAGCCTGTCCCGAGCCGACCCCTTGGGACCTCCTCCGTGCCGCCCAGCCCAGCCCGCCACCTGCTTCGCCCTCTCACCACCCACATCCCTGCCCGGCGCGCCCCCGCCCCGCCGCCTGCAAAACTAGCAGCGCCTGCCCATCCCGCCCCGCCTCCTGCGCACACTCACCAGCGCCTGTGCAGCGCCCGCCTGCTCCCGCCCCATGTCTGTGAGCACCGAGAAGTTGGAAGAGCCCTGGATGCGGTTCCTCGCATTCCACGTGCTCTGCCCGTGCCGCACCAGCACCACCCGCTTGCTGCGCTTCAGGCGCGGCAGCGGCAGCGGCGGCGCGTCGCAGCGGTCGTTGAGCGAAGAGAAGTCGTCGGAGCCAGTCCAGTTCCACCCCAAGATCTCCTCCTCCTCATCTGGCATGCCTTCAGCTGTTGCTGGCGTCGCGGCAGCCGCCAGGGCGCGGCGGGCCTCGAGAGGCGCGGCGGGCCACCGCCCGAGACGGCTGCTGCTGCTGCTCAGTCTGCAGCGCAGCAGCAGTGGAAGGGTGGGAAGCTTCCAGCTGCGTGGTTCACGCAAGTGACGAGCGGTGCGCCAGCACGTGCATGCCTGCAGTGGTGTAGCCCACCTGCAAGTGGCAGCGGCAGACGAGCGGCAGAGGCGGCGCCGCCAACGGCACCTCACCTGTCTCCGAGTGGAGGGCTGCCGCTCCGACTGCATCGCAACCTGCTGCGGTGCATATCGGCTCGTTGGGCAGCCAGCAACCCCGGCCTCAAGGTCCCGAGGCTTGCGGCCATTTTGTATGTGGTAGCAACGGTGGAGGGAGGTCCCTTCGCACAGTCGAAGTCCGGGCACGTAAAACAAACTAGAAATTGCTTCGCTACCCCAACTTCGTTCTGCCAGCAAGGCGGCGTGGCGGCGGCTGTCTCGAGACGCTGGCGGCAGTACTCGGCTGGCAAAGCAGGCTTGCATGCAGCTGTAACCACCCTTCATTGCGAGCTTACAACATGCGCCTGATTAGATCTGGCCTCAACTAACACGATTCAGCACTAGAAAGTATAGACATGCCTCCGCATGGGTTGTCATGCTTGGTGGGTAGTCACTGGGCACAGAGAACGAGCGGGGGTGCGGCAAAAGCTTGGAATGAGTGCAAGCAACAGGAAGTGCAACTTGGATGTTATTTTTCCAATCGCGTTTGCCTTGTTTCACTTCTGTGGGCATGCTGATGAGGTCTGTGAAGCTTGAGAAGGTTGTGCTCAGGCGGCTACAGGGGAGGACGCGAGTCGGCTGGCGGCAGCGCCCGGGGAGGCCAAAAGCACCTGTAAACTAATTTTCAGCCTCAATTTGAGCCTCCTACGGGAAATTCTGAGGCTGGTGCCAAAAGTGCCGGCCAGTAGTTCCTCAAGGCCTGGCCACCGCCACGCTGCCTTGCTGGCGCCAGGTGAAGGGAGCGGCAACCAGCACGAAGCCGCACTAATCATTTCCAAATCCCCTCTCATCCTGGCACGATGGCACTCAAGCGCGTGCGTTTCGCAGTTGAGGAGGAACGCTGCGAGCACTGCTCACAAACTTGTCAGACACTCAGGCAGCAGCAGCGCACGCTTGACACCGCGCTGCGACTGCAGAGGTGAGGTTTTGGAGGCTGGTCTCGGCGGTGCCTTGGCGGGCCTTGGCGGGCCTTGGCCGGCCACAGCGGGCGCGCGCGCGTGGTTTGCAGGAACCGAGCCCGATGCCAAGCCGCAGGTCAGCTTCCAAGCTGCTCCACCGCTCTGCAGGATGGCGGAGCAACATGTGCAGGAGCTGGAGCGGCAGCTGGAAGCCTGCCAGCATAAGAATGCACAACTGGATGGCAAGGTGTTCCGGCTGGAGTATGAGCTGCAGTCGGTGAAGGGCGAGCTAGAGGCAGCGAGGGGCAGCAAGCGCAAGCGGGACAGCATGGATGAGGCAAACGCAACCCGCGTGGAGCAGCAGGGGCACCAGTTGGTCGACTGCGAGGCACGGCTGCGCAAGCGCACACGTGAGCTGGAAAAGTGCCAGGATGAGCTGGCCAAGGGGCGGGAGGCAGAGAGGCGCCGCAGCTCGGGCGGCTCCCATCCGGCAGAGGAGCGCCAGCACCAGCAGCAGCAGCAGCAGCAGCAGCAGCAGGCCCTGGAGGCGGAGGGGCCGCCTGCCGGGGGTGCTGCAGAGGGAGGCGCCGGCAGCGGCGGCGCCGCCGCGGCCGAAGGGCCTGCTCCGGGCGAGCTGGCGCCAGGTGAGGCCGGGCTGAATGCTGAAATGCTCGGCGTTTGCATTGGCTCGGGTTTTGCTGTGTGGAATTCAAACCAGCAACGCTCTTGCGATGTTCGGCTCTCACTGATGGCTTGAGCCCTCATGGCGTGCATGCTGTGCAGGCGGCGTTGCGCTGGCAGCTCTGGGCGCCTCTGGCGCCACCGGGGAAGCGCCCTCAGCCGCGCCAGGTGAGGGGCTGTGTTGAACGCTTCCCCTGCACCCAGCGGCTGTGCGATGCAGAGGCGCTGCGATGCTGTGGGCGGGTTCCCTGCTGTGCATGTTGCTTGTGATTGGGCGTTATATCGGATCCCACCGTGTTCTGCACCCCTTTGCCATGCACATGCAGGCACCAGCGGTGCTGCTGGCAGCGGCGCCGCCCCAGCTGCTCCGGGCGAGCTGGCGCCAGGTGAGGCCGGGCTGAATGCTGAAATGCTCGGCGTTTGCATTGGCTCGGGTTTTGCTGTGTGGAATTCAAACCAGCAACGCTCTTGCGATGTTCGGCTCTCACAGATGGCTTGAGCCATCATGGTGTGCATGCTGTGCAGACGGCGCTGCGCCGGCAGCTCAAGGCGCCTCTGGCGCCAGCGGGGAACCGTCATCCGCGATGGGTGAGGGGCTGTGTTGGAACGCTTCCCCTGCACCCAGCGGTTGTGCGATGCAAAGGCGCCGCGATGCCGAGGACGGGTTGCCTGCTGCGCATGTTGCCCGTGATGCGGCGTTCTATCGGAACCCACCGTGTTCTGCACCCCTTGCCATGCGCATGCAGGCACCAGCGCTGCTGTTGACGCGCTGCTGAGCATACCGCATGGAGGGACAGTGCTGCTGCAGCCTGGTCAGCGCAGGCCCCAGCTCTCGTCAGAGACTCCGTCGTCTGGCTGACCGCAGCGTGCTGGTGGCGCCGCCAAGACGAGGCGGAGAGGTGCCGGCACGGAAGCATCGCTTCCATTGCTGCCGTCGCAGGCGCAACTGCTCAGCGAACGGCAATGCGCTGCTGGTATGGGAGCAGCACCGGCAGAGCTGTTAGGGAGGCGCAGGTCCCACCAGTGTGGTTGCCCGTAGCGCTGGCTGCGGCAGGCTGGCTGGAAAAGCTCTAGGGAAGCTGGCACGCAGCTGAGCAGGCTGCTTGCGGTGCCTGTTTGAGTGCGACCAGTAGGGCTTGCGGGCTGCTTTGCTCTCTTTGAACATATCTTACAAAACAACGACGTTGCATCAAGAGCAGGCATGGCAGGGGCAGCGTATAGTGGATGCACTGAGGGGCACCGGCCACCACCAGGGCGGGGCTGAGCAAGCGGCCCGCATTTGCGACCCCAACGGGCGGGCCGCCAGTACTGCCGGCACCGGTACTGCCGCTGCCGCCGCTGATTTGTTGGGAGTGAACTCACTCGTGCCTGCTGTCCCACCAGGACAACCCATGTCAGGCGTGTCGGCGGCGGGCTTACGAAATGCACCCGTGCCCAAGCAACACATGCCGATGTTGAGAGAATTAAAAGGCGAGCTACACGCGAAATTCACAGGGGCCTGCTTTGCCTGCTGCCCGCCTGCAGTCAATGGTGGCGAGCCCAATGCAGGCCAGATGCAGGGCCTCTTTCAACCGCCGAGAAAAGCGGAACTGTCCATACTTTGCAGCGAGCAGCCAAGCGTGAGAATAGCTCGCACGATGTCCAGCACTTGGGTGCTCCCGGACAAGTCTGAGGAGGGGCTGAAGGGCAAGACCCTGAGCAAGAGGCGATGGATTGTCTGGCGGGCATGCAGGGTCGATGCTGCAGTGCGAGAGGCTTGCGGCGGTGGGCTCACTGCGCCCGTGCTGCACCCTGCAGCGAGTTCAAGAAGCTCCAGAAGGCGGCCCTGAAGGAGAAGGAGATGGCAGAGGAGAAGGTGGGGCTGGCTGCAGCAGCGGCAGCGCGCATGCCCGCCCTGCCGCCGCCACCGTCCGAGGTCCCTCGGGTGAATTCAGTTCAGTTCGAACCTGCTCTTGCTCTCTGGCTTCCGACCGGTCGACCCTGAGTGCTGCCTGCCTGCCTCCCCACACCCACGATGAACGTTGCAGGGGCGGAATTCGCAGCCGCCCAAGCGGCCGTGGCCGCAGCAACCAGCGGGTATCGCCTGCTGGCACCCTTGGGGAGAAGCGGGCTACGGTCTACGGTATAGTGGCCCACGCCCAAGCAAGCGAGGGGACGGATGTGGCAATCAAGTGCCTCAAGCTAGGGTGAGTGGAGGCCCGGGGGGCGGGCACTGCCTGCCTGCCTGCCTCTGCTTGGCATGGTTAAGCTGTGCGGATGAATCTTCCAGCGCACAGGCAGCATGGGAGCCATCTGGCAGCAGGAGCTGGACAGGCAGCATGAGAGCTGGCAGCACAGGCGACGCTCGCCCTCCCGCGTTGTCGCCACCCCACCGCGCATCACGAGTGCCCCCCACCTGCAGGCACGATCACTGCAGCAAGCACATTGAGCGTGAGATACTGCATCACATGGTGAGGCGGCTGTGGGTCTGAGGGAGCAGAGCAAGGCGGAGGGCGTTGGTGCCGGTGTGGGGCTGGCGGGGCGGGGTGCCTGCTCGGCTTCCCGGCTCGGCCTGCAGCTGCCACCCCTGCGCCCCACCGGCCATGCAAGTTTGAGCACACTTGCCTTCGCTTGCCGGCTCGGCCCTCCTATCCGTCTACTCCGTCCCAGCCTGCCGCCCGCAGAAGCTGCTGCACGCCCACATGGTGCGCCTGCGGGAGGTGTTTGCCGCCCGGCCCTACCTGTGCCTGGTGATGGAGCTGGTGCCGGGGCCACCCTGCTGCAGTACACAAATGCGCACCGCGGGCTGGGAGAGGACGAGGCACACTACATCTTCCAGCAGCTGGTGGGTGGGCGAGTCAAATGGAAGGAGGGAAGGAGGGTGCCGGTTGTTGCTTCGCCGGATGTTCGAGAGTTGCAGTCGGCATCGTGAGACAACTGCCCGCCTGTCTTCCCTGGCCTCCATCCCTGCCAGCACCTGCCTCCCCCTCCCTCACCCTGTACGATTAGCCCCGTGCCCTCCCCACCCTGTTCAGATTCTGGCACTGGACTACTGCCATCGCATGGGGGTCATGAACAGGGACATCAAACCCCAGGTTGGTTTCTCAAATAAGGAAGCTCAATGGAAATGGGGGGCCGGCTGCTGGTACCGGCGTGACTGCTGCCGCCCAGGCCTGCCACCGCCCTACACGCCACAACGTGCACCGCAACCGGCCTGCCCTCCCACCCACCCACTCGTTGCCGCAGAACACGCTGCCGGTGCGGGTGCCGGGCAAGCTGTCGATGGTGAAGCTGTGCGACTTTGGGTGAGCCGGGGGTGGGGGGCGTGTGGGGGAGAGGGCGTCGGCATGTAGGTTATGCTGTGCAGGTTGTTCAGCTGCAGGGCGCTGGGCAGAGGCTAAGTGAGCCAAGGGGCAGGAGGGCAGGAGGGCGTTGACAATGAGGCACACGTGTGGTGCGGCGCTGCAAGTGCCGCCACTCACCGCCCACCTTCCTCCCCTTCTCGCCCACCTGCCCCTGGTGACAACCGACTGACAACACCTCTCCTGCCCCCCCCCCCCCCACCACCACTCCCCCTCCCTCCCCAGCTACGCCAAGTCGCTGGAGGACAGCGCCCCCACCAATCTCGCCGGCACCATGAACTACGTGGCGCCAGGTGGGCGGGCAAGGCTGGGTGGGCGGCCCGCTGGCAGCGGTGGCGTTGACATCGACAGGGTTGGTTTCGTTAAGTTGTTTGGTTGGGTGCATACGCCGGTGCCGCCCAACATGCTGCAGCAACATGGCCCGGCCTGCGTGATGGCATTTCCAGCCCCGTGCTTCATCCCCACACTGCTAGCAGGCAGCTCACTCAGCACCTCGCCCACACCGCTCCTTGCCCCTACTCTGCCGCCATTGCACTGTTGCTGCAGAGGTGTTGACAAACGCCCCGCGCAGCGCATACGACGGCAGACCAGGCGGCGCCGCCGACGGCACCTCAACTGTCACCGAGGAGAGGGCTGCCGCTCCGACTGCATCGCAACCTGCTGCGGTGCACATCGGCTTGTTGGGCAGCCAGCATCCCCGGCCTCAAGGTCCCGAGGCTTGCGGCCATTTTGTGTGTGGTAGAAACGGCGGAGGGAGGTCCCCTTCGCACAGTCGAAGTCCCGGCACGTAAAACAAACTAGGAATGCTCCGCTACGCCAACTTTGTTCTGCCAGCAAGGCGGCGTGGCGGCGGCTGTCTCGAGACGCTGGCGGCAGTACTCGGCTGGCAAAGCAGGCTGATGCAGCTGTAACCACCCTTCATTGCGAGCTTACAACATGCGCCCGATTAGATCTGGCCTCAACTAACAAGGTTCAGCACTAGAAAGTACAGACATGCCTCCGCATGGGTTTGCATGCTTGTTGGGTAGTCACTGGGCAACAGAGAAGGAGCGGGGGTGCAGCAAAAGCTTGGAATGAGTGCAAGCAACAGGAAGTGCAACGTGGATGCAAACTAGCTGTCTTGTTGTGAAGGTATTGAATCTACTGGGCTAGGATTGGTGAGTGAGGCACGGTGCATCCTCGCAAGGTGGGCATACAAGCAACCACCCCTTCAGTGATGCAAGGACCGCCTGGATTCGAAGAAATTGACCAAGCCCTCAATCCTGCTACTCTGAGACGCCAGCGTGGCAGCTGATGCAGCAATGGCAGCATCCCCTCCTGCTGCAGACTCTGCCGCAGCTGCATCCCCTGCTGCATCCAGTCCCGTTGCCGAGGGGATGGCATCCGCTGCTACTGCTGCCGCTCCTGCCCCTGCGGCTGCCCCTGCTGCGCTGGCCTCGGCGGCATCTGCAGCCGGCGCCTCAGGTGCAGCGCTCGCTATGCCAGATGGCTCAGTAGGGGCTGCGCTTGGTGGCGCGCCCGCAGCGGCAGGTGCCGAGGCGGGAGCCGCGGTGGTGCTTTCGGCACCGCTGCCGCCAGCAGCAGCGTTGGCACCGGCAGCTGCAGCGCTCGCGGCTGCTTCCAGGTCAGGGCCGCCCCCGCCGCCCAGCAGGCGCCGCCTGCGCGCAAACAGCGTGCCAGCCACGATGACAGCGGACACTGCCAGCCCGCCCAGCACGGTGCCCAGCACGATGGGCACCACATTGCGGTTCCTAGCCTGGCTGTCCTCCGGCATGTCCCCCAGCAAGTTGCCGTCCCCGTTGGGGCCTGGGGGGGCGGATCCATCGGGTGGCTCGTCAGTGTTGCCGTTGTCCGTAGGAGGTGCGCCCGTGAGAGGTGCGCCGCCATCCCTGGGGGGAAGGGGGGAGGTGGGGACGGGGGGCGGGGTGAGGGCTGGGGCTGTGGTGGGGAGCGTGGCAGGGGCGGGGCGGGCGACATTGGTGGGAGCGGGGGGAGGCATGGGGGAGGGGGCAGGTGGAGGGAGTGGGGATGATGATGATGATGATGAGGGTGCTGCTGGTTGCGTGGGGTCTAACCTTGGAGATGGCGGGGAGGGGCGCGAGGGCGGTGGCGAGGGTGGCGAGGGTGGCGGAGGGGGCGCCGGCGGTGGCGACGGTGGGGAGGGAGGTGGGGAAGGCGGTGGTGGAGGAGAGGGTGGGGAAGGAGGCGGCGAGGGTGGCGATGGAGGAGAAGGCGGGGAGGGCGGTGGCGAGGGCGGCGACGGGGGAGAAGGCGGGGAGGGCGGTGGCGAGGGCGGCGACGGGGGAGAAGGCGGTGAGGGAGGCGGCGAGGGGGGCGCAGGAGGAGAGGGCGGTGCAGGCGGAGGCGAGGGTGGAGATGGGCTTGAGGGGTTGCTGCCAGGGTCAATTGGGAGGTCTGGGCTTGGCGCTGGTGGTGCTGGCCGGGAGGGGTCATTCGGGCCTGCAGGCGGTGGGCTGCTGCTTCCGCTGCTGCCAGGAGAGGTGGGAGGCGAGGAGTCACGTGGCTGGGGCGGTGGCGGCGAGCTGGTGCTGTCTTCAGGGCTGGGGGAGGGGCGTGCCTGGGGCGGTGGCGGCGAGCTGGCACTGTCTTCTGGGCTGGGGGAGGGGCGTGGCTGGGGTGGGGGTGGCGAGCTGGTGCTTTCTTCAGGGCTTGGGGAGGGGCGTGGCTGGGGCGGTGGCGGCGAGCTGGCACTGTCTTCTGGGCTGGGGAAGGGGCGTGGCTGGGGTGGGGGTGGCGAGCGCTGGTCAGCCTCGGGGGGGGGCGATCTGATGCCTTGGCTGGGAGATGGGGTGGTGCTGCTGGGTCCCCGAGAGGGAGGTGGTGGTGAGCTGTCATGAGGGTTGAGGGGAGGGGGAGGGGAGGGGAGAGGATCGGTGCGGTCAGGAGGTGGTGGGGAGCTGTCTCGAGTGTGCTGGTCAAGGGATGGGGGCGGGGGCTGGCGGCGCCGGCGCCGAGGCGGGGGAGGCACCAGGGAGCTGTCATAGGAGGGTGGTGAGGGGGATGGAGGGGCATTGCCATTGATTTTAGGCGATGGGGGTGAGGGGCCGAGATCAGGACCAGAATCTGTGTTAGAGGTGGGGGGCTGGGGTGAGGGTTCGCCATCCTTGCTGCCGCCCTCGTTTGCGGCGGGTGAGGGGTGTGGGGGGGAGGTGTGGTGAGGGGGCGGTGGCAGGGATGTCGAGGGAGCGTGAGGGTCAGGGGAGGGAGCAGGGGGTCAGGGTTCTGGTCGCGAGGGACGGACGTCACCATCATCGCTGAAAGACGGGTGAGGGCAGATAGCTCCGCTGTGTTTGACACCCCACCCTTCCATGATTGAGCACACCCGCATTGGCAGCTCTCCCCACCCATGCTGGTTGTATGGGCCGAGCAGAATGCCCGACGGCCCTCCACCATCCCAGCCCGCCCACCCCACCTGTCTGAAGAGGACGGGCCGGGGGAAGGCTTTGGTGAGCTGGCGGGGGAGGGAGATTCACCATGACCCGGTGGGGTGAGGGGCGGGGGTGAAGGCAAGGGTGAAGGCGAGGACGAGTCAGATGGGGGTGGGGATGGGGGGTGGGGATGGGGGATCCCGCTGCCGCCATCATCCACGGGCGGGGCTGTCACCTGTGCCGCCCCCTTCCTTCTACACTTCACGTTCTGAGGCCAGTTGCAGGTCAAAAGGTCCTGCATGTATTGGGCACATTGCGACAACTTCGTCTACTGTCAGCACAATGTGTGCGGCCCCAGGCAGCGTGGCCTGCATGGCCTGCATGCTGCAGGCGCTGGTGCCATCATGCTCTCCAGGCGGCGGCGGCACCCACCTGGTCCCACAGTGTGGGGGGCGGGCAGCGGAAGGAGTATGCTCCCACGATTTCGCAGCGGTAGAACCTCTTGCAGCCCACTCCCGTGTCTGCAGGCGGCAGCACAGGAGAGTTAAGTTGGCAGCGCTACGGCACTCTGGCGGCAGTGCGGGGCGGCGGCAGCGGCGGCGGGAGGCGGGCAGGCAAGGCACCGTGCACCCGCTCCGTGTGCCCGCTCGTGCCCCACTCGAATGTGCATCGCATGCTACTCCGAGCTTGCCTGGGAAGAAGCCCAATCGGGACTGGCGAGCACAGAATTTCTCTGGGTCCTCGCTCGGCCCCTCTAGCAGTCGTCTGCCAGACTCTGCCCCCTGCAATCGAAGCTCGATATCATTTTTAGAGCGAGTGGCAAGAGGTTCCGGGGCGGGCACGTGCAGGAAGCGAAGTAAACAGCGAGCGGTCAAACATCAGAGGTGCTGGCCGCTGCTTTCCCTGCACGGCGCTCGCCTGCTCGTGCCGGTGCTGCAATTGATGAACCGCAGACCCGTTGGCGCTGCCTGTGCTGCCCCACAGGAACAGGAAGACGACGAGAGCTTGGACCGACATGATCCCGCATTCCGCCATGGCTGCCAGTCTCTTGCAATCCCGGCCTGGGGTCAAGCCAGAGCTGCTCCAATTGGCCGGGAAGCCGGAGAGCAGCGCTGCAAGCGCGCTGTTCGTCCCGCTGCCGGACAGGACTTTCCTCCAGTCTTTGACCACCGGGACAGTCCGGGACGGCGGCGTCAGACGGGCGCACACAAATGTGTACCGCAGGGTGTTGATTCACATGCAGCGATGCAGGCTAGGAACTTGGCGGCAGGTGTGACTGTAGAGCAGAGGGCGTGAGTAGGAGTGATGAGGGGTGCCAGAAGAGGAAGGGGCACACGCGCCGGCGGGTAGCGGCGCACGCTGTGCACGCGCTGTGCAAAATGCCCACACCGTGCACGCTGCCACGGCGGTCAAACGCAGCAGTAGGATGAAGATCACGTCCTGCGGACGGTAGTTCGCGGGTGGAACAGAAACATGATACAGGGGCACGCGAGTGGCTGGCAGGGGCGGGGGCCAGCGCATGGCGTGCGCTACCGAGGGCCCCCTGTGGTGGAAAGAGCCTCACGCCGTTGGATCCCCCGGTTTGGTGGCCGCAAACAGGATGAAGCGGTTGGAGCGGGCGCGCCGGAAGTCCACCAGGCCCACTGCACTGCATAGGTCCTTCAGCTCCTGCTCCGACCACCTGCAGATGTGGAAAGAGGCAGGGGAAGACGAGGGGGCAGGGAGGCAAATTAGGGGCATGGCATGGGGGCACACGCAAGGCGGGCATGTGGCGATGAGGCAGGCCGACATGCATGCAGGTCGGCAGGCGAGGCAAGCAGGAGCTGCAGAAGGGCACCAACGTGCGGGTGTGGTAGGGGCGGGGCGTGCAAGCGCAGGTGGGGGTGCAGAGGGCAGCGGCGCGCCCGGTCATCCCCTGCCAGGTCAGCTGCCACCTCAGCTCACCACTTGTACATCCTTGGGCTCGGCTCCAGCTGCAGTCAAAAATGAAGAAAACAAAAATCAAACAGGTGAAGGCAGGCAGAAGTGGCGTGTTCAGCCTGGCTGTCGACGGTGTCAGCTGAGCAGACGCCCTGCCATGCGCACTACCACGCTGTGCTGCTGTGCTGCTCAGGGCCACGACACCACCTCAGAAGCAGCACCAAGCCCCGCCTTCCTTCAGCCTCGCACTGGGCACCAACAAGCGGCTGCGTGCTGCTGCTGCCGCTGCTGCTGCCGCTGCCTGCATCACAGGCACCCCGCTTGCGTACCACCCCCACCCCACCCCCACCCCACCCTGCCCCGCCGCTGCCGCTGCCGCTGCCGCTGTCTGCGTCACACCCACCCTGCTCGCGTACCACCCCCACCCCACCCCCCGCCATCACCTGGCTCAGGGGCGCCACCACCTCGTCCCCCACCAGCTGCCCCAGGGGGGCGGTGAAGTTGAGGAAGGTGGAGGCAACAAACACGCCGCCGGGCGCCAGCACACGTGAGATCTCAGCCAGGGCGGCCTGCGGCTGAGGCCAGCAGTGGATGGCGGCGCCCGCGTGCAGCGCCGACACTGCAGGGGGAGTGGGAGGAGGACGACTGGCAGGGCGAGATTGGAAGGGTGCAGGAGCAGCGGCAGCGGCGACAGCGGCGCTCACATGCAGCGGCGCGACTGCAAGTGCTGGGGGCAGCGGGGGTGACCGGGGGGGGGGGGGGGCGGGGGCAGGCTGAGAGGGGTAGTGGTCAAGGGTGGCAGGTAGGGAGGGCGGGGGATGGGGATGGTCTGTGGGTGCAGCAGGCAAGCTGGCTGCATGTTCTCCCCTTCTGCAGCCCACCGGCCACCCTGCTGCACCCTCCGAGGTGCCGACTGCACCCCCCCACGGCCCTTCCGCCCCGCCCACCTGAGCCCGTGGCAAATGGCAGGCGGCCGACGTCGGCACGCAGCAGCAGGTAGCGGGAGGGGTCCAGGGAGGGGTCTTCGTTCAAATATGCCTTGGCCTGGCCCAGCATGGACTCGCTGCATGGGGTGGGGTGGGAGGGAGGGAGGGAGGGAGGGAGGAGGTTGAGGGAGCATGCTGTGAATGTATGAGGGGCAGCAGGGGAGTGGGTTGGCATGACGATTATCTTGAAATTAAAAAAAAAGGGAGGACAGCTGTGGGAAGGAGGTGTGCGCCTTCACAAAGGAAGGCCTTGGCAGAGCCCTGTGCCCCGTGACCCGGCCTGGGTTGACCCAGCATGGCAGTCACTGCATCGCGGGGCGCGGCATGCCAGGAGCACCCACAGGTAGGCCCGCTGGGGCCCTGGAGGGCAGGGCAGCACCTGCCCTGATCAACACGTCCATTGGGAGGGGCCAACACCCCCACACCCCTGCAGTGACCACCCAACAGCTCAAGCCTTTGGGAGCTGCAGGCAGCGGTCTCCTCTTGCTGCCATGCCCACATGCATCACCTCTCACGCCCACCGGAAAAGCCCCACCTCCCAACCAACTTGGATCCCGCCGCACCTGAAGTCGGCTGCAATCACGCCAGAGAAGCGGTTGGACTTGAGGAAGCGGCGGGCAAAGAGGCCGCTGCCGCAGGACATGTCTACCAGCGTGCTGCCGTAGGCGGGGGTGAGGTAGTCCATGGCCAGCTCAAACTCCTTGTCGGCGCCGGGGAAGCCTGTGTTCATACGAGGTAGACGATGGAGGGGCAAGAGTTTGAAGCTTGCAAAGAGGCGGGCGCCGGGAGAAGGGCCACCCCCACACCTCGTTAGCTCCAGCCTGGCTGGCGCATGCAGGAGGGGGAGTGCACAGGGCACCCCATCCCGCGCCCCACAGCTGATGCTCAGCCCCCCTCATTAACCACGCCTCATGCTCAGCCCTTGGCCTCGCCTCACCCGCCCAGGCAAAGCCCTGCCGCCAGCCCCGCTCGTAAACAAAGCTGACCAGGGGGGATTGGAACGTCGTGGTGCCGCCCCACAGCCGCTGCTGGTACGCCTTCTGCTCCACGCCGCTGGTCAGCGTGAGGTCAACAAACGTGTTGTTGGCGGCAAAGGAGCGGCAGCAGCGTGGGCAGCGCAGGTCGCCCGCCGGCGCGCCCGCCACCTGTGCGGCGGGAGAGGCAGCGGCCGGGCATTGTCAACACAACGGCTAGAAGCTGGCGGAGGCGGTGTAAAAGGAGCAGGCGAAGGAGCAGGCTGAGCTGCGCTGCACAGCACCCACCTGCTGCAGCTTGAGGTGGGTGGTCTGGCAGATGGGGCAGGCCAGGTCAAAGGTGACAGCCTCGCTGCTGGCGGCGGCGGCGGACGGTGCGGGCCCGGAGGCTGCCGCTGCCGCGCTAGCAGCCACGCTGCGGCTGCCACCGCTGCTTGCGTGCTGCATTGCGCCAGATGCACGGACATGCTGCGCCCTGCACGAAAGAGAGGCGCCGGGGAGGCGGCAAACAGAAGTGTGAGCGGAGAGCGCCCGGCACTGGCGCCAGCCTGTTCCGTCGCAATGCAAGGCCCGCCCAGATCGACCTACGTGGTGTGTCTCGTTGGCACAGTGAACCCGACGACACGGCAGGCGGGCACAGCGGGCTGCCGCCCACCGCCCCTCGCGACGCTGCGGCCCAGGCGCTCCATTGCCAGACGGATTCAAGTTTAATTAGGTGCAGGACCTGTGCTCAAGCGCGGTGTGGCTGACATGCTCTGGGTTGGCTTAGAGGGCTGCCGCCCTGCTGGCAGTGGCGGTACCTCGCAGCGCACTCTCACAGCGCCGCCTCCCCCATCACATTGGGTGCTACTTGTTCACACAACTGGCACTTGCTGGCAAGGATTACAATTTATAGAATGAAACTAATATGAAATGCAGCTCAAGGCAGTGCTGGGGCAGTGCTGGAGAGGGCGGCAGGGAGGGTGCTCAGTGTCTGCACGGCTTGGGTCGCTCCTCCTACATCACGCTCCTCCTTGTCACTCCCTAACCTTCTTCAGCCAAGCAAACACCACGTCGTTGATTGTCCGGTGTGAGGCAAAGTTCCGGTTGCTGGCCGAGTGCACTGCCCTGATGTAACACTTGCCTCGCTCAATGTTGAACAGCGCCGCCCCCGACTGGCCGCCTTCCACGTCCATTGTCGACGTGGCAATGCCGCTTGTGTTCCACCCCGTGCACCCAGCAAACGTCAGCTGCCCCGACACGAACCACTGTGTGCCAGGCCGCTTGGTTTCGGGGTACCCAATGGAGCCGACATCGTACTTTGTGCGGGCACAGCGGTAGGAGAAGCCCAGCCAGCCGTAGGCCGACAGATCCTGCCGGAACTTGATCACTGCATGTAGGGGGGGACGCAGGAAGAGGTGGCAATTCAAGAAAGAGTGCACACAACTCATGTGGAGGGGTTGCAGCACAGAGTAGGTGTGTCAGCCCGGCGCCCTGGCCTGCCAGCGTGACATCAGCGCAGCTAGCGACAAGCTTGTTACGGACAGGGGTCAAAAGCCCAGTGCTTCAAATAGTGCGGCGGGCTGGGTAGATGGGCAGCAGCAGGGAGACTAGAGGCAGACGCCCCTGGCTGCCAACCGTAGGCCAAGCCCCTACCCCTGGCACGCCTGCACTGCATCGCCCCAGCTCCTTCTCCCTGCCAACCTGTCCCAACAGCCACACACGACACATCCAACCTGCAACACCCCTGCACCCCCACTCACCCCCCCAGCTCACCTGCTACATCCAGTACAATGTCTTCCCGTGTGATCACCCCTGGCCTGGAGGGCCGCCGAGCGCGCACCAGGAACGTCTCCGCCGTGTGCCACGTCACATTCCGCGCCTCAAAGCACTGCCCCGTGCTGGTGTGGCAGTGCGTGCCGCCCCCCGTGAGGCCGGGCAGGAAATTGATGTTGCGGTTCCACTGCCCGGTGAACGTGTCGTAGACACAGTGCCCTGCGTGGCAGGTTGGGCCAGGTTGTGCAGCGGGTGGGCAGCGGGTGCATGAGTCAGAGGAGAAGGTCAAACCCGAAGCATGTCAAGGCCGGCGCCGGCGCAGTACAAAAGCCCGCAGGGCAGGTTGCTGCATGCTGCGGAGTGCCCCAGCGCGTCGGCAAGTCCACATGGCGCGCAGCCTGACTGGTTCCTTGCAGTTGTGTGTGCGTCCCTGTGCATGTGTGTTGTTGTTGAGCGGGCAGTGAAAGCAAGGCACACCCAGCCGACTACGGTGCCCCAGGGTTGAGGTGCCAGGTTGCAGCACAGCTGCGCAAACCATGCCCACACAGAAGGGAGGCAGCCCCACCTGCTGTGAGGACGGTGCGAGGCCCGATCAGGGTGCCAGTGCAGCCGGAGTTGACGAAGCCCACCGACGAAGCCTGCACGGCAGCGTGGCACCACGTGCTCCGCTGGGTCTGATGAGAAAGAGGGGCTGCCAGGGTGCGCATTGAATGTCAGGGGCAAGCAGGACTGGCTGGAGCTGCGCACTCGGCACATCTGGGCATCACATGGGCAGGCATGTGTGCAAGCAAGCAGGCAAGCAGGCAGGCAGGCGTACCGCCCGGCAGGTGCGCCTACCCGCAGGCAGGCAGGCAGGCAGGCAGGCAATGAATCAGCTAGCCGGGCGGCCTACCGGGTAGGTGTGGTCATCGATTTCTATGCGGTCGTCCCTGCCATACACATTCCTCAGTGCCCGCCTGGCATGCGCCCCGCTGGCCAGCCGGAGCGCCAGCTTGGCGTCAGCCGTTCCAGGCGGACGTACGCTAGGCGGCGAGTGGCCAGACAGCTGCCCTTGTGAGGGCAGGGGAGCCTCTTTCATGTAAAGGTCGCCTGTCCGTGTGATGCGTGCCACCAGCCCTGCCACGCCCCTAGATGCGTCCGTGCTGCAGCAGGAGGGAGAGCGGTTTGGTTGCCCAGCGTGCACAGGCTGGGCTCGGCCATACTGGGCAGCAAGCCACGAGCGGGCGAGGAGGTAGGCAGTGGGACAGCTGGCACGTCTGGTGCATGCGGCAGGCAGGCAGGCGCGCAAGCAGGCAAGCAGGCAAGCGGTCGGGCACGCAGGGCAGGAGCACAAGCACGCTTCTCACCCTGCTGCTGCTGCCACCATGGGTCCGTCCTGACTGCCTCCTGCTGAGCTGGTTGCTGAGCTGGCGACAGCGGGCGTGCGTGCTCTGCCGCTGAACAGCCGCACACGCCCCACAAAAGTGAAGCCTTCGCTGCTGTATTTGCCCAGCTCTGCCATCCCCACACGGGCGCTGGTATCGATGTGCTGCAGACCCAGGGAGTGCGCGGAGCTTGCAATGCTGCTAGCACCAGTGCCGCCGCCGCTGCTGCTGCTGCTGCTTCCAGCGATCCCGGCGCCGCCGGCGCCGCTGCCACTGCCGCCGCTGCCAGCGGTGCAGGCACCAGACCGTGCTACGGACAGGCCTTGGCACAGTGCCACACATCTGTTGACCACAGTTACCCCACTGCTAGTGCACACTGGTGCCAGGTGCATGCTGAGCGCCTGGCACTTGCAGCCTGCTGGGCACGGGGGGCGAGCGGCGGGGCAACCAGGTCGGGTCGCAGCAATGGGACCGGCGGGGCGCAGGCGTCAGCACAGCGGCAGCCCATGCTTCCCCTTGTTTGTCAATGTGGTGGGCATCTGTGAAGCAGACATGTACGGCTCACCTTCAGCCACAGCTGTCGATGTCAGAGGGCTCGCCTGGGTGCTGGCCAGCGTGAGTAGCAGCACGGCGGTGGCGACGCGGGCTGCCGCCTGAACCGCCGGCGGGGCAGGCTGCAGTTGTGAACCCGGGCGCGGCATGACCGCGGCTGCGGCGTCCAGCCGCATCCCCTCTGCGCTCCAAGCGTTACTGGCACGGTCTGAACGCTTGACAACAACCAGGAAGCCGCGGACGGGTTGAGGCGGCAAGCCCGTAAGGCCCGGATGAATTCTGCTCCTCGCAGCTGTTCCTCGCAGATAGACATGCGGATGCAATCCACGCAAGTGCTGCAGGCAAGCTGCCCAGGGAGCCGTACCGGCTGTACGGCTGAGCGAGAAGCGCAAGCCCAGCGCAAGCAGCAGTCACAGGCACATGCAACCGCCAAGGGTGGCAAGGTGCTGGCAAGGTGAGCGAAATGATCGCTCTAGGCGGCAGACCACAGCTGCCAAGCATTCCTCCGGCACGCCCCAGCGAGGCCGCCAACCTCTCTCTGCCGTAATGAGCTGCAGCACTTACAAAAGGCACTGGAAGTATGAAAGGGGATATCACATACATTCTAAGGGACACTCCTGGAATGAAAGCAGAGGGCAATGAAATAGGGGGCGGAAACAAGGGGATCGGGGTGAGGGCGGGTGGGGTTCTTTTGCCTGGGGAGAGGCAACCAGCGGTTTGGTGTCCGAGGGGGGTGCGCTATGCGCTAACATCATTCAGAGATAACCGAGAGGATGGGGGCTTAAGCGGGCACGCGCCGGGGATGTGTCAGAGGCCGGGCGGCGGCACCGGAAAAGGATGTATGTGAGTGTGTGTGTGTGGTACAGGCATGCAGGCGTGCCGACGGTCGGGCAGCCAGCCAACCACAGGCGGGCGTGCCGGCTCGACTGGCCGTGCTGCTTCAAAAGGGCAGCACCCTCGCACTGTTGCTAGCTTTATAGGGATATAGCTCACTGTTGCATGCCGTAGAGGCTGGAAACACTTCAGAAAAGGGCAGCGCCGCGCACAGCCTCGGCCACCAGCAGGGCGGCGAAGCCCAGCATGGCGGCGCGCCCGTTGAGCATCTCGGCGGCGGGCGTGAAGGGGCCAAAGGTGCGCTTGGCAGAGGTGGCCAGGGGGATCAGGGAGGCGGTGACAAACACCAGGCCGGCCAGTCCGATGGCTGCACGGGTGGGAGTGGAGGAGAGGGTGGGGAGGGAGCGTCAGACGACAGTGCGTGCAAGCAGGCCCGCCGGTGGCAGTCATCACATCACAGCTATGCACGAGGATGCCACCCCAGCCACGCCTGGCCCTGCCCACAAGCCGGCTTGCGGGGCCGTTACAGGTAGCACGGGCGCCCACAGCAAGCCTGGCAGGCTGCGGGGCCCCCACAGCAAGCATGAACAAGCTGGCAAGCAGGCTGGCAAGCTGGAAAAGCAGGCAGGCTCACCCACGGGCTCGGCGGACGCCTGGCTCACAACGCTCTGGCCAGAGCTCAGCTCAGCACCCAGAGCGGCCACGAAGGCAAGCATGGCGAGGCGGCCGTTGATCAGCTCAGGCGCCTGAACAGGGGTGTGGGATGTGTGGTGAAAAGTAGAATGGAAGGTCGGCTCTTTGTGAGGCACCCACCAAATGGACCGGCCAGCGGGCGGCAGGTGCGGAGCATGCAGGCTGCCTGGCCATGGATGCGGCGAGAGAACAGACTGTCCATTAGCCGGGTGGTGCTGGGCAGCAAGTGACAGAGGCAAGCAGCAGCAAAAGGCGGACATCAAAGCCCTAGGAAGGCGGTGCAAGCGGTGCCAGCGGTGCGGGAGGCGCGTGCGGGAGGCGCGTGCGGGAGCAGCAGACTCACCGGGCCGCTGAAGGACATCAGCTGGAACAGGGGGGTGTAGGCAGGCGCGGGGGTGCTCACGGCCTGCGTCATCAGGGAGGAAGCAGCAGCGTGCGGGGTCAGGCAGTGGCGGCAGCACGGATGGGCGGCTGGGCGGGTGTGGAGGCGCGTGGCATCTGGGCGCTGATGCCCAACGCACAATTGGGCAAGCTCCGCCACACATCGCGCCCGGCGCGGGATGTGCATCATGTTCAAATGTCTAAACAACGCGGCGGTGTGGTGGAAACAAGGCGGGGCAGCGCGGAGGCGCCCTCCTCAGTCGCAGGGGCCCTATACCGCGCGCACACGCAGAAGCTCACCGGTGCAGCCTTCTTCTCGCCGGAGGCGCGCACGACGGCGAGGCTGCGGCGGGGCTGCTGCCGCTGGGTGCGGACAGTGGAGGCGCGCTGCGCCGTGAACAGGGAGCTCTGCATAGCGGTGGCCATCTTGAAGGGATTGGAAATCAAGAGTGTAGAAAATGTGAAGGCTTTGGGAGGAAGTGGGTGGTTGGATGTGGTGAGGCGTTCAAGTAGGGTGAGTGCCGCACGCTGCGCCTCGCCATGTGGCACAGCGCACAGCGAGCTCCCCTGAGTTGCAGGATGTCTCGTCGATGCTCACCACACGTCTCTTGCACATTCAGCGCCAGCGAGCTTTACTTGCTCCCTGCGAGGCTGGAGGTGCTGCACAGGGGATGGTCGCTGCCCAGCCCCAGGGCAATGGGCGGGGCTGCCGCGGCGGTGGTGGAGGCAGCAACAGGGCTGCCAGTGCCCAGCTCAGAGTGCAAATCGCGGATATGTGGGTCAAACACTGGGGTTTGGGGCCAAGTTTATTTACCAATGTATCAAAGAGCAACCACAAGCGGCAACCGAGGAGCCCGAGGATTTAAAATCCTGGGGCGGACAGCGTGCGCAGCGGGCAGCAGCTGGCGCTTAATATTTGAAGATTATGAGCATGCCTCCCGTGAGTTGCAAACTTTGGATGCGTGCACCCTACTGCGAGAAGCAACCAGATATGTAGGCAAAGAAGCTGTTGCAGGCAGCCGTGAGTCGCAAGCAGAGAGTGCATGGCAGACAGGAGGCCAACTGGACATCGTGGCATGATGGGTGGTAGGAGCCCTGCAGGCGTTGGTTTTCAGACACGCTGGCAGGGCAGGCCGACACAACAGACTGCCTGCAGGCGTTGATTTCAGACTGCACTGTGCGCATGCTGGGTGCTGAACGACAAATTGGAGATGGTTTACAAATCAGCTGACCAGTTTGCTGAAACAATGATAATCAGGAAGCGAAGCTTGGGCACAACGAAATTCAGGCAGGCACACCTGCTGCGGATGCGCGCCCCTCACCATCCAACTGCACTGCTGAAGCGTGGCCAACAAAGCGAGGGCCGATAAAGTTACACCCGCAAAGTTGCATTGAAGGCAAGTTACGCGCCGATGCGGCCATGTTGCCCTGCCGCACCACGCCGCCGCATGCGCGCCCCGCCGCCTCACAGCCCAAACTTGCGCCGGCTGCCCGTGCCGGGGCGTGCCGACCCGGTCATTGCAATCGAGGTGCGCTGCCGCTCGCGCACCGCCTCCTCCTTGGCTGCCGCCGAGGCCGCCAGCTTGCTCTTCTCCTCCTGAGCCTTGGACATCTCCACCTCCATCTGGCTGCGCGCGCTGCGCTCCTGTGGTGCGGGATAGTGGGAGGGGCGGGGGGCAGGGGCGGGGGGGGGAGGGTTGTGGCGGGATGGATTGCCATGAGGAGGCAGGCAGGCGGGTGGGGTGCCCACGTTGGCAGCCACCCCCACCCCGAAAGGCCCCCAGAGCCGCACCGTATCCCGCACCTTCTGCCCCTGGTGCGGATATTGTTGATGGTGAAATACATGGGCAACTCTTCAAGCATTGGGCAACTCTTCAGGCATGCAGGTGCAAACCGTGCAGCCCTGGCGCACCTTCTGCCGCTGCTCCAGGCGCGAGGTGTGGGTCTCCTTGATGGAAAAGAACATGGGGCCCAGCTCAGCCAGCCACTCGGGCTCAACCGCCGTCACGCACTGCAGGGGGGCGGGGGAGGGAAGGTGTGAGGCGGGGTGGGAGAGAACGGGATACTGCCAGCTCAGCCTACTCCGGCTCAACCACCGCCACGCACTGCAGGGGGGGTAAGCGAGTGGGGTGGTGGGGTGGGGTTGGGTGGAGTGGGGTGGGGCGGGTGAGAAGGACAGCGCTGCCCACAGCGCACTGCCCCTCCCACCCCACCAGCTCCCGCATTCATGTTCACAGCAGCTGCTGCGCCGGCAGCTCCTCAAGTACCCCGCAGCTGCTGCGCAGGCGCCGCCTCCGTTTATGTTTCAGAAGCAAGCAGTGGAAAGCCACAAAGCCACAAAACCACAGGTGAGCTTGTCCCCACCTGCATGTACTCCTTTGACGTGAAGACGAGCTCGTGGTACACGATGTAGTCGGGGGTGAAGCCCAGGCCGTAGAGCGCCGAGGTGGGGTGCAGGTGGCAGGGGATGGCGGTGCGGCAGTTGACGTACTCGCCGATGCCCTTGAACTTGGCGGCGTGGTGGAAGTAGGCCGAGCAGATGGCCTGGCATACAGGAAAGGGGGGAAGGATCCCTCAGAAAACAGGCACGCCTCAGTACATGCCCTTGTGGATGTAGTGAGCTGGGGGAGAAGCAAGCGGAGCAGGTTGTTTGCGGGGAGGCCTGCGGGCACCCTGCGCTCGCCCTCGCCCAACTAGCTCAAAATGCTCACAGTGTCCCAGTTCTGTGCCGCACGACACCACCCACTGCTCACCCTGTGCTGCTGCATCCCCTCTGCCCCGCCCCCACCCTCTTGACCCCTCCCCGCCGGCGCCCACCTTGCGCACGGTGTCCCAGTCTGTGCCGCACGACACCACGGGCACCTTGTGCTGCTGCATGATGTCCAGCAGCTGTGTGCGCACCTCCTTGGCCTTCTTCAGGCCCTTGTGCTGCAGCAGGGCGGGGAGGGGGGCAGGGAGGGGCAGGGATGGGCAGGGAGGGGGCAGGGCATTGGGTGGGTGGGTGGGTGGGTGGGTGCACACCCACAGGAGTCACGCCACTCAAGCGTGCGTGCATGCATATGCAGTGCTGTGAGCACCAGGCTGTCTGAGGGTGACTCCCTTCTCGGCACACACCCACAGCTCAGCAGTTGCCACACAGCCCCCCCCTGCCGTACCTGCAGGAAGTGCTGCCCCCCCCCCCCCCCCTCCCTGCCGTACCTGCAGGAAGTGCTGTGAGCACCAGGAGGGGTTGTAGCCGTTGGTCTTCCACTGCTGGTAGACGTGCAGCAGGGTGAGGTGGTCCGACTCGGGCACAAAGAACTTCTCGCGCGCAGCGTCCGACTCCTCCGCCCTGCACGTCACGAGGGAGGGAGGGGGAGGGGAGGACACTTCCTTGAGAGGTCATGGTGGGGCGGAACGAAACGAGCCAATGCGGCGAACATTATCTTCAGGCAGGCAGCCCACCAACACCTCCGCTTGGCATGACAAACACGGGCGCAGCAGGAGGGTAGCCGGGCCAGGCGCCAGGCGGCCTCTTGCAGGACGGCAGCGGCAGGCCACGGCCAGCGAGCTCTGGCAGCGACGGTAGCAGCATCCCACCTTTCTGCTGGTCTCAAGTCGAAAGAGTGGATGGGCAAAAGGCAGATGAGAAACTAAGGAATACAAGAAAGGAGGCGCACCTGTCTGGGGGCCTGAAGAAGACGCTGGGCACGCTGAGCATGCTGACCACGGTGAGCACCTCGTTGCTGCACCCCATCTGGGCGCCCACCTGCAGGCAGGGAGGTAGCCAAGCAACCGCGCCGGTTGCAGAGTTTCGGTTAGCTCAGCTACAAACCACTGCCCAGCACTGCACTCCTTCCAGGGGTGCGGATGCTGACAGATGGAGAGCCGTAACCGCCCTGGCAGCAGCTGGTCTCAGCAGCCGCCCCCACAGCAGGCACTCTCTCATAGCTTCCTGGCCCACTCACCCAGCTCCCCACTCGGTACACACAACCCAGCACTGCCAGCAACGGCAGCGGCTGCAGTGCACCTCACCCCCCAACCCCACCCACCAGCAGCATCTTGGCCAGGGGCGGGTCCAGCGGGAACTCCACCATCTTCTGACCCATCCCCGTCAGCCCCCCCGTGTTGTCCAGCGCGCCCAGCACCCACAGCTGGTACATGCTGTTCATGATGTTCTCCTGCACGCAAGAGAAAGAGGGCAGCACGAAAAGGGGAGGGAGAAAGTGCGTGAGGCAGGCAGGCGCGTATGTGTGTGTGTGTGTGTATTCTTAAAACAGGTGGCGCAGGCAGCTCATGATATTCCCATGTAAGCATGGCGGAAAGGGCAGAGGGCAGGGGACCTTAGGGCAGGCACAAGCCGTGGCTTTGACTTGGTGGTTGTCCGCCCGGTCAAGCCCCGGTCAAACCCGGCCAGCACCCACCAGCTGTCGCTCGGTCAAACCCCGGTCAACGGCCCCCCCCCCCGCCAGCTGTCCCCACCTGTGGCGGCGGGTCCATGAAGTCAAACTCCAGCAGGTTGTCCACGTGCAGGCTCTTGAGCAGCAGCACAACGTTGGCCAGGTTGGTGCGCTGGATTTCGGGCACAGACGTCTCCAGCATCTCCTGCCGGAACGCGCCCTCTGCACGGCGGGGGACAAGGGTTCGGACTCGAGTCTTCCCCATGTTGGGCGGCTGGCGTATATGGCTGGCGCGACACACAGGCAAAGCTCAAGTCAGGCAGGCCGAACTGGTGTGCTGGACTTGGGGGGTAAATGCAGAGCCAACGGTCTGGCATGCAAGCCGCGGCTTCAAGCAGCCTCTCTCCTGCCGGCTCGGCTGTCTTCACTGTTCGCCTCTTTGTCACAGCAAGCCCAGCCTGGTCACGACGGCCACCCACCCAGCCACCCACCCACACACCGGTGAAGAGGCGCCAGCAGGTGCCGGGCCCGGTGCGGCCAGCGCGCCCCGACCGCTGGTTGGCGGCAGCCTGGGACTCTGGGAACACCTGCCAAGAAAGAGGGCGGGGTGGGGTGCGACACGAGATGGGGTGTTTTGAAGGGCAGGCCTGGGGCAGCAGCGGGCGCAGCATGGGGACCGCCCCCGACGCTACCTCTACCGCCTGCATTGCAGCCCACGCCCGTCTGTACAGCTCGCCCAAACAAACCCACCGGCTGGGGGCGCCAAGCAGGCATGCAGGCCAGGCTGCGGGGCGATTGTGCTATGAGAATAAACCAGTGAGGTGCGCAGGCGCACTGCAGCACATGCCATGATTCGTTTGCAAGCATTGCATTTGCACTGCTCCCATTCCTTTCTGCCCTCACCTGAAGCGCATCCATACCCATCTTGGGGTTGTACACCTTCATCTTGACATACCTGCATCAGGAGACAGTTGAGGGGCACGAGGGCCAGGAACAGTGGGGTAGAGGCAGAGGTGAGGGGTGGCCCAGGCGAGCGGGGGGCAGCAGAGGCGTTGGGTGCCTTCATTCGCAGCTTTGGTTGAGTTCTGGCGAAGTGGGCGGGTGACAGGCTGGCCCAAGGCACCAACCGGATCTGGCCACCTCGATGCTCCTCTCCCCAAAGTACCACACTGAGCTCCCTTCATAACGTTGCACACGTGACCCGGCCCCTGCTCTCCCTCCTCCGCCCCCCACAGTGCCGTGCACGGTCCACTCCACCTGCCCTCCATCCTCCCTCCCCACGTCCCACCCACCCGGCATCTACGCCGTAGACTGCATCCATGCTGTGACCCTGATTCTCACTTACTGTGCGGAAAGTCACTTCCACAAGCGACTCCCGCGCCCCACCCGACCTGCCCCCCGCCCACTCACCCTGTGTCCACGACATAGATGATTCCATCCACAGTGAGCGACGTCTCGGCAATGTTGGTGGACACCTGGCGGGCAGGCAGAGGGGGGGGCAGGGAGGCAGGCAGGCAGGGAGGCAGGCAGGCGGGGTGGAGTGAAGAGATGGCAGGGAGCGTGTGGAGCGAGGGCCCAGAGGGTGGTAGTCTCAAGGGGGACACACAGTGCAGGGGGTGCTGCACGCTGTAAGGATTCCACAAGAAGAGAAGAAAGGCGCAAAACAAGCATAAAACCAACGGGTTGGGAGTGTCTGGCTGCAGCACAGTGCGTCGGCCGTGGTCCTATGAGGGGGCCGCCGCGGAATAAGGGAGCAGCAGGGGCGAGGGTTCGCCTCTCTCTGCCGCAAGCATTGACCGCAGGGCGGGGGCCGTAACCGCCGGGTGGTAAGCAAGTCGCGGGGGATGCAAGCACGCAGTCATGGATGCAGATGCCATTTGCAGGAGCCTGGTGACTCGCCAGCACCTCAGCAAACACCGAACCGACACCGACACACACCACCACCAAACGACAGAAGCGGTCACCGCCCAGAAGCCCACTCACGATGACCTTCCGGGCGCCGTCTGGCGCCTTGTCGAAAATCTTGGCCTGCAGATCCGCCGGCAGCTGAGAGTAGATGGGCAGGATGAGCACGGGGGGCACGCCCTCACCCAGGTGCTCCAGCCGCTCCTGCAGGGGGAGGGGCAGGTGAGAGGGGGCAGCAGGGGCACAGTTAGGGCGGTCGACTCGGGTGGCAGCAGGCAAAGGAGTGACGTGGCCAAGCCCAAGCAGGGCACCTGCTGCAAGAGGCAAGTGGCATTCAAGTAGCCAGTAGCCAGGCCAACACCCAGTCCTCTGCACCCCAACCTATTGGAATTTGAATGAACATGCACCGGCCCATACACCCCCCAGGCTTGGCAGCCTTTTGGGGGACCAAAGTGGGTAGAAGCAGCAGGCGCACCTGCAGCGAGAAGCAGGTTGCCTCGATCTCCTCCTGCCCCGTCATGAAGATGAGGATGTCGCCGGGGGGGTGGCCCAGGTGCACCGCAACCGCCTGCTTCACCGCCGCCTCAACGTAGTCCTCCTGCAGACGCAGGGGGTAAGGGGTAATGTGCAGACGTGTGGTACAGGGGGTAGCTGGAAACGACGCGGGATGAGACTCTCGCAAGATGGTGGGGGACTTGTGATGCACTGGAGGCAGGTGCAGCGGCGGCGCTGCAGCCTGACCACAGCCCACTCTCAGCACGACCTGCAGCAGGAGGTATGTGGGACACCGCACCTCCTGCCCCACCCCCGCCCGCCCCCTCCTGTACGCCGCCCCACACCCGATCATACCCCTCACTCCACGCATCCACTCTCCGTTTTTTCTCGCAAACCTGGTCAGCCTTGCAAGACGGCCTCCCCAAGGCAACCGCAAGCCCCGGCGCCCTGCATCCAACCCTACACAAAGCAGCGCTGAGCTGGCGCCCCTCCCACCCCCGCACCTGCACCGTCTTTGAGAAGAGGACGTCCACTGGGAAGGTGCGGCCCGGGATCTTGAAGACTGGCACGCTGCCGAAGAAGTTGGAGAACTTCTCGGAATCCAGGGTGGCTGCGGGGTGGAAAGAAAGGGGGCCGGGAGGGTGGGCGGTGGGGTACTGTAGGCTTTGCGAAGTTGAAGGCCTGGATCGGCGTTTAGGGTGGCGGCGGTACGACACGGGGGGGGGGGGGGGCAAACCAACGTAGAAACCCAGCAGCCCGGCTGACCAAGCGGGCGCCGGAGCCTCACCTGACGTCACGATGAGGCGGAAGTCGCGGCGACGTGCCACCACCTTTTTGAGAATGCCAAACAGGACATCCGTGTTCAGGCTGCGCTCGTGCGCCTCGTCCATGATGACCGCGCTGTACCTGCACGGGGCGGTACAGGTGTTTGAGCGGGCGGTACAGGAGGGTCAGGGAGGCAGTACAGGGCGGCGGGATGCCGGCAATGTGCGCCTCATCCATGGTGAGCTGAGGCGCGATGAGTGCACACGTGATGATGACCACACACGTGCAGCAGGGACAATGGGGCGTTACAGCAGTGCACAGAGCTGTGCGGCAGGGACAGGGTGGAAGGGCAGCAGGGTGCGCCTCAACTGCTATGCCGGCGGCCCTGTGCCTACCGGGGAGGGCGGTGCATGAGGAGCCGCTGCAGCTGCCGTGAGTACGTTGCATGCACAGGAACAAGCTTGCTTGTGTTTGCTTTACATCTGTTTATCCGCAATGAATTTTGCGACAAAGACAAGAGAGGTCGGTGCAGTTGAATAGTGTCAGCACCCTTACCTGTCCAGGTCGGGCTCCGTCAGCGTCTCCCGGAGCAGCACTCCGTCAGTCATGTACTTTATGAGCGTGTCGCTGCTGGTGCAGTCCTCAAACCGGATGGAGTAGCCCACCTGCGGGGGGGACGTGTGTGGCACAAGCAGAGCGGAAGCGTTGGTGAAGGCGGCACAGGGTCCTGGCAGAACGTGCAGGCAGGGGGTGCCCTGTGGGGCTGCCCGCTGACGCTGCATGGTACTGCCAGCTCGGATGGCCAGATGATGCTGGCGGGCAGGGCAGGCCAGAGACACCGAGGCTCGCTGGCATGCCGGGCTCTGCAGGGAGTGCCTGGCCTTGGCTACGGAACAGATGCAGCAGTACAATGCTGGCTGGCAGTACATGCATTACAGGCATCACTGGCGGCCAGCTCACCTCCTTGCCAAGCTCCACGCCCATCTCCTCACTGCAGGCAGCACAGGCAGTGCAGGCAGTACAGACCGTAGAGTGAGGAGACAGCGTAGGGAGGCGGGTGAGCGGGCAGCTGCTGGCAGGTGTGCGGGGCGGCAAGAGCGAGAAGGAGGCGGAGGCAAGGGCGGCACCACGCGCCAGCCACCCCCGCCACTCCTGGCTTACAGATTCACCTGCCTGCCGTCTCTCGACGTCCCCACACCCCCCCCTCACCCTACAAGGGGCTACAGATGCGTCGCCACTTCGTTGTCTCCTTTCCCATTCCTACCATTACCGCCCACCCACCCCCACCCCTCACCTCCCAGGCCTGGCCACCGACATGGCCACCGCCACTCGCGGTGGCTCCCACGACCCTCCATCCCCGCCTTACTCTGCAACCTTTACCTTCCACCACCCCCCAACGCCCGCACCTCACACGCTTGGCGACCGACATGGCTGCCACACGGCGCGGCTGGGTGCAGCCCACCAGCCCGTAAGTGGTGTACCCGGCCTCGTGCAGGTACTGCAAGCGGGGGGAGAGGGCGGGAAGCTGGTGAGAAGCCGGGCGGGGAAGGTGGGCGGAAGCTGCGGATGGGCGGCGACCGGGGGCCCAGGCCACTTGCTTTGCAGCAACAACGCAGGCGGGGGGCTGACCAGGGTGGGCGAGCAGCTGCTGACGGCAGTGTCAGGCATGTTGTTGCCCGGGCAAGCAGCCGCCAGCCTGCACCCACCTGCGTCATCTGCGTCGTCTTGCCCGACCCTGTCTCGCCCACCACCACCACCACCTGGTTCTCCCGGATGACCTGCGGGAGGACAGGGGGCAAGGCATAGCAGTGGGTATGTCATTGCAACACAATAAAGCCCAGCCTGGTAATGTCCACCCTCCCACTGCAGTCCAAGGCAGTGTAGTTGACCAGCCCCTGTGCAGCGCCAAAACCGTGCCTGGGGCGCGCCTGCACCATCTCACACACATTGAGGAAGGCAGGCGGGACGACGTATGCACCACGGCCCCCCCTACCCCAACCGTCCCCAGGCCCCACCTGCAGCATCTCCCTGCCCCGCCCGCCCTTCAAGCCCCCGCCCTGCCCCGCCCTGCCAGGCCCCCCACCTGCAGCATCTCACTGCCCTGCCTCACCCTGCCAACCCCCGCCCCTGCCAGGCAACCCACCTTAAACATCTCCCCACCCTTCCACCCCCCGCCCCGCCCTGCCGCCGCACCTGCAGCATGTCCTCGCGCACAGTGTACACGGGCAGGAAGCGTCGCTGCTCGCCCAGCGTCTTATTCTTGGCAAACTCGCTGATTGCCTCGCTCTTTTTCAGGTGGTCCTTGAACTGCGGGCAGTGTGTGTGTGGGCGGAAAGTAACAGATGAGGCATGCCACATAGACCGGGATGAGTTGAAGGAATTGTCTGTAGGCCACACTTGTAGGTGGTCCTTGAACTGCGGGCGGGGATGGCAAGTATTAATTAATAATATTATTAATAAGTATTAATTAATATTAATTAATCAGCCAGCACAGGATGCAGAGGCATAACTCACGACACGGAGAGGCTAAGCTTGCAGACGGCACCGCCACATGTCGCCTCACGCCGCCTCCAATCACAACGATGAACACGCAGACGCAGCTAGTGTGCATGTGTGCATGGACTTGCAAGTCAGCAGCGCCGCTCCCACCTTGGATGCCTGGCGGTAGTCGCCGTCGTCATCCGACGCCCCCTGCTCCTCCTTCAGCGCTGCCTCCGCCTTGGCCTTCTCCTCCTGCTCCCCCTCCGTCAGGCCTGCAGCAGTGAGTGGCACCGTGCATGGGCGGCGGGGCTACGGCGTGAGAGCATGCGCAGGTGGGGCAAAAGCAGGTGCCGGTGTCGAGCGGCGGGGACGGGCGGGCTGGCGGTCCGCGAGGCGGCGCACCTTTCCGCGCTCACCCTCAATCTCACTCAACTCGGCAACGCAGTCCCCTCCTGCCCCCGCCTCCAGTTCCCCCTCCGTGCTTTTGAGCCCCACCCAGAAGCACACCCTACCGATAGGGTAGGGGAAACCCCACCTAAAACCCTAACCCCGCCCGCCCTCGGCCTCACCCGTGATGTTGCCCATCTTGCTGCCCGCCATCTCCCAGAACCGGGCGCGGCTCTTGTTGCTCTCCTTCTTCTCCCGCACCTCCTTCACCAGCTTGCTGCCCTGCCGCGCGATGACGGCCATGTCGCTGGTGGGGTCCTTCAGCGGCAGCACCGGGCCTGCATGCAAAGAGCGGTGGGGTGTGGAAGGAAGGAAGTCGGATGGGCATGGTTCCCAGCTGCCTTGAGGCGGGGTGCTTGAGCGGCAGCACCGGGCGTGCAGTCGGGGGAGAGCGGTGGGGTGGGGGAGGAAGAAGGTGGGTGGGCACGGTTCCCAGCTGCCCTGGGGCAGGGTCCTTGAGCGGCGGCACCGGCGTGCAGCGAGGGGGAACAGGGAGAGGCGAGGTGAGGTTCTCACTTCGCCTGCCCACCCCAGTCGCCCCCGCCACACCCCCCTGCCCCCTCTTGCGCACCCTTTTGTTTGGTGAACAGGAAGCGGCCATCCAGGAATGGCGGCTTGGTGTCGTGCACCAGCAGCAGCACGCGCACGTCGGCGTCGTTGTCGAAGTCGGTGTCCACCTCCCGTGCCCGCACCACGCCTGCAGGGAAGATGGGGAATACAGGGGGGGTGTCTTGCTTACGCCAGCCAGACGGGGGGCGCAGCTAGCCGACGGCATTGCTTGCCACCCACTCCAGCTGGGACCGCCCCAGTCCCCTCGCAGGGACCAGAAGCCGCTGCTCCTGAACAGGCATCACAAACCGCCTCCTCAACCTCAAGCCTTCATTCAGCAGCGGCACCAGCAGCAGCAGCAGCAGGCTCTCCTCCCGCACATCCCACACAGGAGCCTCTACACCCCCAACCAGGGCAGAAGTTGCCCACAGCAGGGGCACCCACCCGACGTCATCAGCCGGTTCTCCTCCCACGCATTCATGTCCTTCTGCAGCTCGCTGGCCCGCTTGCTCTGCGCCAGCGTCATCATGGTGCCGTCGCGCCGCTGCAGCCGCTTCTGCATCGCCTCCTCCCGCTTCTTCAGCAGCGGGTCCCCCTCCTCTCCCAGGAACGGGTTGTGCGTCTCGTCCACAAACCCGCCGCCCTCCTCCTGCAGCAGCAGTAAAGGAGCACAAATATGATGCAGTGGGTGAAGGGGAACCTGCCCGTTCACAAACCCGCCGCCCTCCTCCTGCAGCAGCAACACAGGGCCATGGGTGTCAGTGTGGGTGCTGCCAGCAGGTGCAGAAAGCTGCTCCACCCAATGCCTCATGCCGCATAGGCAAGCGCGGCTGTACGGCGAGCGGCGGCCGGCAAGCGGGGCAAGGCAGCGGTAATGGAAACCCCAGCACTGTGGCCCAGCTGCCGCTTGGCTGACTCATCCTACTGCCAAACTCCAGACGCAAACCTATCAATTGCGATCTCCACATATTTACATCCCACAGCTGTCGTGTGTCAACCTTCACAGCCGCTCACCTGGTCGTACCAGTCGCGGTCCAGCTGGCGCTCGGTGGCCTCATAATCCCGCCGCCGTGCCTCCTCATCTCCCCCGTCCTTGCCGCCCTTCCCACCCCCTTCTGCCAGGTCCGGCGACCGCTCCACATCCCGCGCCTCCCCCCGCTTGGCCGGCGCCGGGCGGCTCCACCCGCTGCTCTGCCAGGCAGGCGTGAGCGCGGGGGAGCGCTCAACATCAAACCGCACGCTGCTGCGTGGCTTGTAGCCGCCGGTGGCACCGCCGGTGGCACCGCCGCCGCCTGCCCGAGCCACTTCCGGCGCTGCTGCCGCAGCATCCCAGCTGCTGCGCCCGCCGGCCAGGGGTGTGTCTCGAACCGAGCTAGGGCGCCTGCTAGAGCCCCCAGGGCCGCCGCTGCCGCTGCTGCCGCCGCTGCGGGCAGGGGTGGTCTCCCATTCATCCAGCGAGGCCCGCCGGGAGGGCGTGGCGTCCCAGCCGCTGCGCCCGCTGCGGTCGCGGCTGCGGTCGTCCCGCCGATCGTCCCGCCGGTCGCGGCCGTCTCGTCGATCCCTGCGGGGCTCCCAACAAGCAGGCGGATAGAAGGGTAAGCACGCTGCTGCTGTGGCTGTCGCTAGGGAGAGGGGCGCACACACGAGGCAACAGGCCTTACCCAGCACTGGCCACGTGCAAGCAGCAGCTATGCACAGGCAACACACAACAGCTGACTGCGCCCAGCCATACAGCCGGCATGCAAGTCCAGGCAGGCAGGCAGGCAGCAACGCCCACCTGTCAGACCGATCTCGGTCTCGGTCCCTGTCTCTGCTGCCGCTGCCCCGCTCATCCCTCCTGCCGCTCCGCTCGTCCCGCCAGTCCCTGCTGCCGCCCCGCTCGTCCCGCCGCTCGTCCCTGCCGCCGTCCCGCCGCTCGTCCCTGCCGCCGTCCCGCCCCTCCCTGCCGGCTGCAGTAGAGGCATACACCCCCTCCCGCTCCCGCTCCCGCTGCCGCCGCTCGCGGTCGGCTGCCGTCTCGCGTGCACGGTCGCTGACACCGCCTGGGTGGGAGGGCGTCTCTATGCGCTGCCCTCGGTACTGGCGCTCCCGGGGGCCGCCGCCGCCGCTGCCGTCGTGGCCGCGGCCAGAGTCAGAGGGGCCGCCTTCGTCTGGGCCCTCCTCTGCTGCTGCTGCCTCCTCCTCATCCGCTATGGATAGCAGCGGCCGCTTGCCTGCAGCAATATGTCGAGAGGATGGTATGAACCGAAGAGGAGGATCAGCTGGAGGAGCAGCTCGCTAGCGGAGAAGGCAGGGCATGGTCCTGCCAAGGGCGTACCTGGCAGGAGAGCAGGGCACAACAAGCAACTCGAGGCTGGCACCAAGCAGCAGCAGCTGCGGCAGTGCAGCAGCACACCTAGCACAGATCCCTGCTTGGCCTGCTCGGCACGCTTCAGTGCGGCCAACCGGTCCAGGCCTGCAGGAGGACGCAACTGAGGCTCAGACAGGCCAGCAGAGAGCAGGCTGGCGGCAGCGGCGGCGGTGGCGGCAGCGGTTTGGTGGCAGCGGCAACAGCGACAGCTCGGGCTGCGGCAGGCCAAACAGCGCCGACGTCCGCGCCCTGACATCCATCCAGGCTCACCTAGCAGCGACTGCCGGGGCGCAGGGGCCCTGAACTCGTGTTTTTCAGGCTGGCTGGGCAGCTGCAGGCCTCCAGCCTGCGGCTGCTGGTCTGGAAGCTGCTGTTCAGACATTCTGATGTCTAGACCGCTGGCTCTGCCACCATTTGTGTTCAGTGCAGCCTGCTGGCCAGCGGTGATCGCAAGACTGAGGCTTGGAGCTTTGCTGAGTACTGTCGGTGCGATGTTTGATGTAATTGGAGTGCTACTGTGTGCACAGTGAGCCGCCAAAGTCTCGGAGACAGCCAAGCACAGCATACAAGACAGGCAAAACCCCATGCATTGCAGGGCCTCCTCGCCTTGGCCGATCTTCACACTTACACTGTTCATCTGCATTCTGCGTCACATCCACGATGGGCAAGGAACTCGAGCGGCTGGACCAGCTTATCAAGGAGAGCGAGGACGCCATCCACCGGCTGGACAACATCCAGAAATCGCGCTATGACACGCCCCTGCTGCAGCGCCTCCAACGGCACGTCCGCAAGAACACGCCGCAGTTCATCAATGTGCTCCTCTCCGGCGTTGTGCTGGCCGTGGCGCTGGGGAGGCTGACCCAGAAGCAGTTGCACGAGGTGAGGCCGCGGTGGAGGCTGGCGGGGCGCCAAGGGTTTGGGTCAAGGCCTGCGCTGGCGGCGACAACAGTGGCAGGCGGCGGCGGCGGCCGGGAGCGGCAGGGTGTGTCCCTTTGAAACGCCCCCTTGCTTGATGTCGGCAACATACCATGATCTGCATGACCTGTGGCAGGCACCACGCATTGCACAGCCAGCCTTAGGCCGCTGACCGCCTCCGCACTTGCTCATCCCCACCTTCCTCTTCCCTGCTGCAGACTGAGAAGGCTGAGTTGGAGGCGGAGCAGCGGCGGCTGGAGTCTGAGAAAGCGGCGGTGGAGCAGCGGGCGCAGTCGCTGATGAGCAGCACAGAGGCGATGGTGGCGGAGCTAGAGAAGGCGGTGGAGGGCAAGGGGCGTGACCTGCCTGCCCTTGTGCGGCAGCAGCTCGCCGACTGGCGGCAGCACGTGGCAGGCGCCGCGACGCAGCCAGCGGTGGCGGCAGCGGCGAGGGGAGGCAGCGGCAGCAGTGGCAATGGCGGCAGCAGCAGCGGCGACAGCAGCAGCGGCGGTGGCAGCAAGATCATGATTTGAGCTGTGAATCTGCACCGCCGGGCCGCTCTTTACCTGCTGCTTTCCCCTGCTCCTCGCTCCTGCCTCATCTGCCTTCTGCCCTGCTTCCCCATTGCAGCATCGCTTTCCAGCTCATCGCTGCTTCCGCTTCTGATTGCTCCCCTGCTCACTCACCATCTCCGATTTTCCTGCAAAGCCAGGCCCACTGACCCGGCCCTGCAAGCTGCTTGCTGGCACAGAACTGTTGTTGCAGCAAGTCGCAGGAAGTCGCGAGGCAGGCAGCAAGCTGTGGGGCAGCAAGCTTTGAGGCAGCAAGCTGTGTGAGGTGGGCGCGGGTCCTTCCAGAGATTCCTAGTGTACAGTGGTCACTCCCACGGGCAGCAGAGGTCGAGCGGGACAGCCCGTGACAGAGCCAGCGGGGGCAGAGGCGCGCAAACGAAATAAAAGAGCAACGGGATGGGGGGATGGGGGAGTTCGGGGATTCGGGGTGGTCGCCAGGGTTCATTGGTGGTGAGGGCGCGCGCTAACAATGTAGAGGGCTGCTCAACGCAAGAGCGCACACTATAAAGGGAGTGCCAGGCAAAGGTGGGGATGCGGGGGACGCTAACACTACCAGCTTAGGATACTCACTATATACGTGGGGTGGACTGTGCACATCACTACATACATTTGGGGGGGCATTCTGAATGGACCGAGATACACAGACGGACTTTGTGGCATCGCCAGCAGCAGCAGCAGGGATGGTGGCTGTGCACCCTCCTGCCAGCCAGGCACCCCGCCAGCCAGCCAGGCACGCCAGCGGCAGGCTGGGCTGCCTGCCGGCTGTACAACAGCACCGCTTGGGCCATTTCACGCCGCCACGGGCGCCAGGTGGGCTGCAGCCTTTGCCACGTAGGGGCCCGCCACACGCGCAGCGCTCTCAGCGTACGGGCTCAGCAGGGGGCCGAAGCGCTCAGTGGCGGCCTTGAAGGCGGAGGTGGCCTGCAGGCTGGCAAGCAGCTCGCTTCCCTTGGCCAGTGCAGAGGCGTAGCGGGGGTCGGCCTGCAATGGGCGGGGGGCAGTGGGGAACAGGGGACGGGGTGGAATCAACGATAACGATGGTAGTGGCACTGACGGGGCAGAAAGGGACGCCATGCTGCAGCTTCAAGACTGGGCAGCAGGGGACGGGGTGGATTGAAGGATATGGATGGTGGAGCACCAAGGGACGATCAGCTGCAACTTCACAACAGCTTCCCAGCTGCAGCGTCACGGCAAAGGGCAGCACTGCCGCTGCCACCTGGCAGAAGCGGAGCTGCAGCAGCACTACACGAGCAGCTGCGGAGCACAGCACAGGCTCACCACCAGGGCGGTGTGCGCTGCCGTGTAACGGGAGAAGGCGGCGTCCACTTGGCCCCGGCTGGCCGCCAGCAGCCGCTCCACAGCGGGCATAGCAGCCAGCTTGGTCCACGCCTCACTGCACAGCGTGGCACAGCATGGCACGGCATGGCACGGCATGGAGGTGTGGCGCGGGGTTGCAGATGGTGCACAGCATGCAACGTGTTATGGGTATGCGAAGCGTGGGGCAGCGGCAGCGCATTTAGGCTGGAAAATCGAACTGACGGCAGCATGCGAAGGTGGCAGCGGCAAGGCATCAAGCACAGGATGAGCCAGCAGGGCAGCGGGTGCAGTCGGCAGCGGCCGCACCAGCACCAGCAGCATCAACATGCGAAGACCTGCAGCACCAAGCGAGGAGCAGGTACCGCGGCTGTGCCCTCCTCCCGCCCACCCACCTGATCTCTCCCAGCACAAAGCCCGGCACCTTGCGTGCCTCCTCCACCCGGCCCAGCAGCGCGTCCGCAGCCACCTGCACAGGCACCCGTATTCATGGCCTGCTCATAACGGAAGGTGTGCTGGTTTCACAAGTTCCAGAAGGGCAAAAGCCTGGCACGGCAAGCCAAGCCTCACCTTGGCGGTGCCCCCTGCACCCCCCCTCGCGCGCACAAACACACTCCCCTGCTACACACACGCTCATGCTACAGTTGCTCAGAACATGGCAGAGCAAAGCAAAGCAAAGCCCAAGCCCAGCCAAAGTCTCACCTTGGCAGTCCCCTGCAGGCCCGCCTCGCGCACAAATGCCACGCTCTCCTCCACCCGCTTCAGGTAGGCCTGGCGGGCGGCGCTCAGCTGCTCCAGAGAGGCAGAGCCCGATTGGGCCACTGCCAACCGTGTGTGCTGCATGGTTGAGTAGGCAGACAGAATGGCGCTGTCCACCTGCACACGAGGGGTTGATTGTTGTAACACAAAACACGTGTCAATTCAACTGCTCAAAGCCTGCTCCACAGATGCCGAGGCAGCCTAGCACATACGCTAAGCTGCTGCGCAGGCGGGGCGGCCTGTCCCGTCCGCCCGCCTCCCGCACTACGGCGCCGATGCTGCGGGTCCGACGGAGCGCAGCACCCACCTTTGCGTCCACAAACACCAGCTTGTCGCTCAGCATGGCAACATAGGGGGAGGCAGCTGCCGCCACCTGCTCCTCCATGCCCTGCACGTTGCCCTTGAACTTCTCAGGCACAGCCGCCAGCGCGGCGCCCATTAGCCGTGCGGCAGTCCCGCTGGCGGCCGACAGCACGGGCGCAAGGCGCTTCAGCTCCGCTGGCTGCTGCGGCTGATCCATGGCTGTCGGAAAATGGGAGGCGAGGCACGCGCGCGATGCGAGCGTGCGGCCGGGCAATGAGGGGTCGGCGCACAAGGGTGTTCGGCTCAAAGGCGGAGTGTTTTACGGTCCGGAAACGCGCGTGGATGTGTTCAAGTGACAAAACAGGAGTGGACGGCACAGGGAGCCCTCAAGCAGCGCGAAAACTTCCAGTGGCGGGAAAAGGCGGCAGAGCAGCAGGCCAGCACTGCATTCAAGTTGAGTGAGATGTGTCTGCCTGTCTCTTTGATTCATTAAGGCATGAATCCACATACCTTGTGGGGCTCATCCTTTTTAGCAAGTTGGAAAAGTGGCAAGCCCGGCTTAGCCAGCAGTGAAATGGAGCAGGTGCAGCGGGCTGGAACCAGGCATGCCGGTTGGCGGGGCACTGCACGGCACAGCTGTGCACTGACTGCGGCATGACAACTTGTCTTTGTGTGCAGGACGGGAGGGGGGCGAGGAGGTGCGAGAAGCCCGGTACTGGTGAGTCGAGCCAAGATACAGGTGCTCTCCAGTGCGTGGCAGTGCTGCTCAGGCCTCCTCACCACCTCACTCGGAACTCCTGTGCGGGACTCTTGCACCTGGCCTCCCAGCAGTGCTTCTTATGGTCGGGCACTGTGTTTATCAGGATGCACAAGTGTACACAAGAGAAGATGAAGTGCATGCTTAGCCTGTGCAGCACACAAGGTTCAACGATCCAACGGTTGCCGGAGAGGTGTTGTGCCCTCGGGAAGCAGCCCGCTGCGGCAGGGCCAACAGCTCCCTTGTGCGCTCTGCTCCCTTGCCTAATAGAAGCACTCCGCAGTGTCAAGGGGCATGGTCCGGTATGAGGTGCCCGCGTCTGCATCAGCAAGGGACGGGGCTAAGTGAGAAGGGAACTTCAGAAGGTCAGCACCGCACAGCAACACATGCTGCACGCTCTACAGGAGCACGCACCAGCAGGCAAGCGGCCGTCGGAGCAGCACCACTCGCCTCCCTGTAGCAAACAAGCTCAGCAGATTCATAACAGACACTGCAAACAGTCGCATTTCGGTCTGCATTTTGGGCAACCACTGAACCGTCACATTTGAACGAAGCTCGAGGCAGAGCACAAGCAGCTCACACTCGTATCCGGCGCCAGGCACGATGTCACACTCCGCCCACGTCTGCTCCTCTCCAGTGCAGTATGTGACCACCCAGCAGAGATGGAGGCAGGTGATGTTCTCGCCGCCCTTAAGGGTGTAGCTGCACCCGCCGGGGCACTCGAGCTCGAAGTGTCCACTGGCGGCTTGGCAGGGCTTGGCAGGGCAGGCGGAGCCTGCAAGGCGCCACATGGGTCTAGAGGGGGATGGGGTGACTGGTGCAAAGCAGAGCAGATGGAAAGTGGCAAGGGGGGGCAGGGGGGGGCATATGAACCCATGTACCATGGCTGTATGCGAGATCATAGCAGAGGACCACAGCTGCACCTCACCTGGCTTACCTTCAGGCGCAGCGAAGGCCGAGGGCACATTGTGTGAATGCTGATTGTTTGCCAAGCAAGGAAAGGGAGGCAGGGCAAGCTAAGCAGGTGCAAGCAAGCACGGCAAAGCAGCATGCCTAGCATGCAAGAGCAACGCAGTGCAGCACAGCACAGCACAGCGCAGCGCAGCACAATGGCTGCAAGGAGCCTCTCACCTGTGCAGTTTGCTTGCAGGAGCCTGCGGCCGAGGCGCTCGCTGGCTGCAGGGAGGAGAGGGCGGCACACATTAGCGAACCCACACAGAGGCGGGTGGGTTGAGGCGGCACCGGGCGCCGCTGGCCGCGGTACCGCGCCGGACCAAGGCTGGCATACTAGAAGCAACCCTGACCTTGACAGTTCTTGGCACCCCTGAGGCCAGGTGAGACACATACCGCCGAGGTGTACTGAGCGGCAGTGTGAGAACTTGGCAGTGCAGAACAGGAAGGCGCCTGCCAGCAGCAGTGCAGCGACCCTTGGCGGCATGGCGTTGTGGAGGCTGGGACCAGTGTCAGGGCAGTTAGGCCGTCACAAGAACGCAGGCCAGCCGAGGCAGCCTATGCTGTGCAGCGGTGGGCGGCGGCGGCAGCGTGCGCAGCAGGGCAGGAAACTCTTGTGGCGCGCCTCGTTCCGTGTGTGCACGCTCTCACTACTCTCAGACACCACCGCGCAATCGTTCTGGCGCCATTGGACTCAATTTCGAGCCTGAGTTTTGAGTTTGTGCGCTGGCCCCCGCCTGACTCGCCTTACATTTCACCAGCGGTTCACACATTTAGTGGCTTACGCGATGCCAGTGCCTCTCAGCGTAACTAATCCGAAAGGGAGAGGCCTGGCAGCGGCGCAGCAGGCGGAGCTGCCCACCTCGGGCCCCTTTGCGCGACTGGGGCAGGCGGCTGATGTGAACACCGCTACCAGGCAGGCTTCAGGAGGCGCGGCTCAGCCGGCGGCTCAGCAGCAGCAGCAGCAGTCAGGCGGTGATGGCGGCAGTGGCGTCACTGGCAGCGCGGTCGCCACGCACAGCCTCACGTTCTGCTACACAGACATTGGTAAGGGCTGTGTATCTCCGAGCTCGGCGCAGGACACGTGCATGATCAAGGGAACGAGAGCGATGCCAAACTGGACACTGCATGCAGCGCAGTCGCGCTCATCCTGCCGCCCGCTCTCCCGCTCATTCCGTTGCCCGCTTTCCCGCTTGCTTGTTCTGCGCAGACGGCCGCCCGCTGCCAGGGAGGCCGCCTGTTGTGCAAGACATGAGCGTAGAGCTGCCACGGGGGGCCACATGCCTGCTGATTGGGCCCAACGGCGCCGGCAAGACCACGCTCCTCAAGGTGAGAGAGAGGTGGGGTTGGGTGGGCGCATGATGAGCATGGGAATGTGCTGCCTCGGCCGTGGCACCCCAGCATGAGGTCAACAGCCTGGCTGGAGATCCGGAAAGAGCACCGCAGCATGCTCAGCATCCTGAGCAGTGGATGCACTGCCTGTGGCGTCCACAGCTGCTGGGCGGCAGTCACGTGCCGCCTGCCGCCGCTTGCTGCGGCTCGCCCCCTGTGGCTGCCTGCTCACTGCCGCTGTTGGCTCACGGAGCCCTATGGCAGGGGCCGGCTGACATTGTCTTGCTTGTCAAACGAGGCTGTGACACGCCCCTGCTGTGGCACCCATGCATAACACGAGTTGCTTTTTTTTCTTCCCCGCTATGCGTCAGGTGCTGGGCGGCAAGCACATGGTGCCAGAGGCGGCGGTGTCGGTGCTGGGACAGCCTCCCTTCCACGCCACCAACCTCACCAGCAGCGGGGCGCTATCCTATGTGGGGGGCAACTGGGAGCGGGACGTCGCCTTTGCCGGCTACGCAGTGCCCCTGGCGGTGAGCGTCGGCGGCTGCCCCAGGCCTGCCTCTTGTGTGTGTGTCATTGCGGGTGCTGCGTGGTGACGTGTCTCCCGTGGCGGCGTTCATTGTGGTGTCGGTGTCCTAGCCAACCTGGCGCACTCAATCCCCGCCTGCCTGCCTGCTGCTCGTCCTGCCGGCCAGCCTTCCTACTTCGGCAGGGCGGCATCCCCGCCCGCCAGCCGCTCAGAACAGCCTGCGGGCGACATCCCCGCCCGCTAAGCCAAACCTTGCCATCCCTTCCCTTGCCCTCCTCCCCCGCTGTCTCCCCCGCAGGGCGACATCCCCGCCTCCCAGATGCTCAACAGCCTGCCAGGGATTGACCCTGCCAGGCGGGACCGGCTGATTGATGTGCTGGACATCGACCCCGAGTGGCGCATGCACCTGGTGTCTGGTGAGCGCTGCTTCTGATGAGGCCAGGGTGTTGGGGCGAGCGGAGTTGTGGTGTTTCGGCGGGCGGATGTGCACCTCTCGGTACGCAGTGAGCGTTAGATTGCCAGGAAACGGTGTCTGGTTGAGGCGTCGGCTGTTTGAGGGCCTCAGTAGTCGACACAGAGCGGCGGCGCATGCTGAGGCGCCGAGCCAGCACCTCTGCCGTGCCCTAAGCCTCCCCCCCTGGTCGCCCCCTGCCTGTGCGTTGTGTGCAGACGGGCAGCGGCGGCGTGTGCAGATTGCCATGGGCCTGCTCAAGCCCTTCCAGGTGAGCTCAGCGCCCAGGTTGCCGCTGCTATGCCTGGCACAGCATGCAGTACGCTGCCACCTGGTCTTGCTGGCTGCACAACGGCTGACTGCGTGCTGCCCCAGTCTGCCAGCCGCTGTCCTGCTCCACCCCTTCCCTCCCATCGATCTTGCCTCCAACATCAGCCACAGGTGCCGCTGCTGACGTGCCTCCCTCTCACACCACCTGCGCCTTCCCTGCAGGTGCTGCTGCTGGACGAGATCACGGTGGACTTGGATGTGCTGGGGCGCGCCGACCTCATGTCCTTCCTCAAGCAGGAGTGCGCCGAGCGGGGGGCCACCATCATCTACGTGAGCAAGGGCTGGCGGGGAACTGGGTGCATGCCTCGGTTGTTGTGTGCCTGCCAGTTGTTCCCGCGTGTTGTGCACCTGTTGTGCCAAGGGTCAGGGTACCACCATCGACTTCAGAGTGGGGAGGGACTGGGCTGGATCGAGGGTGGGTCGCCTTGCTCATCGGGCTCACAAGACATGCGGCGCGCCAGGTCACCTACGTACGCGGGCTGTGGGCTGCATGTGCTGAGCTGCCATCGTGCGTTGCTGTGCACGCAAGCTACGGTGGTTCAAAACCTCTGCATGGTCCTCACCCGTCTGACTGCCTGCCTGGTGCCCCTTCCTCCCCACCCACCCTGCAGGCCACCCACATCTTTGACGGCCTCGAGTCCTGGCCCTCCCACCTCATGTATGTGGCGCAGGGGCGGCAACAGGTGTTTGAGCGGGCGGAGAACATCCCCGAGCTGCAGCAGGGCCAGCTGCTGGGCCTGGTGGAGCGCTGGCTGCGCGAGGAGCAGCGGCGGCAGCATGAGAGCGAGAAGATTGACCCCTCGGAGTGGCACCGCTTGCACGAGGCGGGCGGGGAGGACGGGCAGCTCCACCTGGCGACGTGGAACAACGGGTATGCCTCGGGGCGGCTGACCTCCACGCTCAAGGACAGCAGCAACGCTGTGATGCGCATGTAATGGAATGCATGCACATGTGTAACTTAAGATGTCTGGCACGATTCTGCGGGTGGGCAGCTCTGGGGTGGCGAGGGAGAGAGGAGGAGGAGGCGCAGGGTGTTGTCTAGGAGCGGGTAACAAGCGGCCAGCGGGGCGGCGGGCGAGTGGCAGGGGCAGGTCTGCTGCTGGCACCTGACATCCCTGCCGCAGTCAATGACCTGCACGAACAGAAGATCTGGCGCTCATGTAGAAGGGTCCTCGAGTTGGTGGCCTTGAGCTATACAGTACACCTCCCTGCTGCTGCCCACCGCGTTGGCGGCAGCTGGCGGCGGCAGATGAATGTCGGACTTGCATGCCGGCGCCTGCAATCAAAATGCATCCCGATCGGTGACCTCTTGGATGCAACCTCTTCGCACCACCTTCACAGCGCGAAAAGCCTCTGCGTTGGAAGCTGACCGCCGGACAGCGCGCAATCGATCCTCGCGGCGCACGTTTCGCCGCTAAGGCCGCAGAGGAGAGGATGGCGGTGTTGCATCAACACATGAAGCAGAGAGACGACAGCGGAGGTGGGGGAGCCTTGCCCAGCGCCGGCAAGCTAGCGGCGGCGCTGCCGCCGGGCGTGCCCGCGCCGCCGCCGCCCGCTGCCGCGCCCAGCCTCGCTACGCGGCTTATAGCGTGCCTCCAGTACGGCTTCGTCAGCATCGCCATCACCCTGTTCAACCGCGCCGTCTTCAGCATCTATGCCTTCAACTTCCCCAGCGTCGTCACCCTGCTCCAAGTCCTCGTGTCGCTAGCACTGATGTATGCGCTGCGGGCGGCAGGGCGCATGTCCTTCGGCGGCCTCTCCCTGCACGGCGCCGCACGGGCCGCCCCGTTGGCCCTCTTCTGGTGGCTCTATGTTGTGTCCGGAGTCACGGCCCTGCGCCACCTCAATGTACCCATGTACAGGTGAGCGGGGCGGGCGTGGGTGCACCGCCGCCGGCGGTTGCGCCGGCGGTTGCGTCGGTTGGCGGGGGGGCTGCTGGAGGGTTGCCTTCCCTTCCCATGCAGGCCTGCACATCTGCGATCCACATTATGCACACTGATGCTGCTGTATGCAATCCGTCTCTTGCCCGACCCCATGCCTCTACTGCACACTGCTGCTCCTCCCAGCCCACCCCTGTCGCCCCCCGCCCCCCAACAACCCGCCCCTGCCTCCCCTGGCCCCCACCTCTCCCACCCGCAGCGTCATCCGCCGCAGCACCACGCTGCTCGTGGTTGCCGGAGAGTACTGGCTGTTTGCCAAGCGCCCCTCCCGCCGCTCCCTGGCAGCCCTGCTGCTCATGGTGGGAGGAGCCATCGTGGCGGGGCTCACCGACCTGACGTTCAGCCTGCCCGGCTACATCTGGGTGTCCATCTGTGTGGTGTCCACGGCTGCCTACCTGCTGCTGATCCGGAAGCTGCAGGAGAGCACAGGTGGGTGCTTCAGGAGGGGGCGGGGAGGGCAGGGAGGGCTTGGGGACGGGAGTGGTATGCACGGTTGGGGCCAGGCAGGGTCGGGCAAGGCGGGCGCGGCAGCGGGCGGGGGAGGGTTGGCTGGCTGCAGGTCGCAATGGCAGCTGGTCGGTTGTTCCAGCCTGCCCCCCATGCCCTCTCACCTGCCCCTCACACCGGATGGACCCGCCCCCTTCCCCACTGCACCAGGCATGAGCCAGAACACGCTGCTGCTGTACAACAACCTGCTGGCCCTGCCCCTCATGTCGTCCTTCCTCTTCCTGGCCACAAACGAGGCGCGTGAGGTGGCACATTACCCGCAGGTAGGAGGGTGCAGGTGGGTGTAGTCGGGGAGAGTGGGGTTGTGCAGGCGGGCGGGGCAAGCAGCGGGGTGCCAGCTGGGGCGGGCAGGCACAAGCCTTGACATGGGGGCAGGCGGCTGTCTGGGGTGGCAGGACATGCGCAGCTCCGCGCTTGCACCTGCCTGGCCGGCCACAATAAGCAGGTGTCGCTATCCCAGGCCGTCGATCCTCCCATGCTCCCCACTTCACCCCCACCCCACCCCACCCCACCCCACCCCACCCCGCCCTGCAGCTGTGGCACCCCCGCTTCCTGGCCTTCCTCCTGGTCTCCTGCAGCCAAGCGTTCCTGCTGAACCTCTGCATATTCAGGTGAATGCAGCCACCAGCCTGGCAGCCAGCATGACCGCCAGCCCGCCTGTTATCTCGACTTGCGGCTGCGCCTGGTTTGGCCTGCACCCACCTTGTGGTCTGACAGGCGTGGCGGCCAGGAGCTGGCGACCGCCACGGCCGGCGGCGAGGTCTGTTGCAGCCCCAGCCCTTCTGACTCGCCGGCTGGCTCCAACCGCCTGCATGCTGACGCTGCACCCGTGCTGCGCCTGCTGTGCCCTCTGTGCTGTGCCCGCTGTGCTGTGCCTGCAGGTGCACGCTCATCAACTCGCCGCTTGCTACCAACGTGACGGGGCAGATGAAGGACATACTGACAACAGCCCTGGGCATGGTCATTTTCGGAGGTACGGCCCGCCCTGCCCCTGCCTTGCTTCCGGCATGCATGACGGCTGTTGGTGCTATATGTGGTGTGCTTTGCTGGTCACCGCTGTTGAGGCGGTCCCTTGGCGGCCCTGAAACTGAAGTGCTAGTCAATCTGAGTGGGACAGTGAGCCAGGCAGCCCGCCTGTGTGCGCTACCAGGCATTATTCCCGTGCCCTGCCTGCCCAACCCCCGCGCCGCAGCACCGCTTCGCCCGATGCCCCTCTTGCTCGCTCAGCCACCCTCCCCCTCCCTTACCTCCCCTTCCTCTGCCCCCGCTCCCTACCCCTACCCCTTACCCTCGTCTCTCTCCTTCCCACTCCCTGCCCATGCTTCTGTAGATGTGCACTACTCAGCTCTCAACATCGGGGGCATCGTGCTGGGCCTGCTGGGCAGCGTGGCCTACTCAGCAGTCAGCTACCTGGAAAGCGGGGCAGCCAAGGGCGGCGCCATCAGCAGCAGCCCAAGCATCAAGGTGCGCGCGTCGCCGCCCAATAGCAAGCCGCGGTCCCGAGAGCCGTCGGTCAGCCGAACGGTCAGCTTGGAGGGCGGCGTGCTGTCGCCACGCGCGGTGAATCGGTAGCACCCTTACACTACTGTTACAGAGTAGGACGGTCCTACTCGGCCACCTGGCCTCCCACTGGCCTCCTGCTTTTTGTCCCGGGATTGTTCCCGGGATGTCGGTTCGCATGCAACCTTGTCCCCTCAATGCCTGTCCTCTGCGTCTCCCCGCTCTGCTCTCCCGCTGCCCCCCCCGCTTCTGTGTTGCAAGATCTATCCCTCACCAGTGCATGTTTCCTGACCGACTGCATCCCCCTCAACCATGCTGTCCATTCAGCCCTTCACTGCCCGTCTGGCCAGCCCTTTTGTGCCTTGTCTGCCCTCACTGCGTACTGTGCATCACATCCATGGTGTCGGTGTGCACACGTGGCTCGTTTTTCAGTTGAGCACGCGGAACCTTGCAAGCAGTCGTTGCAAGACAGCACCAGCCTTGCAAAGGCGACCAGAAAGACGCAGGCAGGGTACGGGGGTTGTGTTGCGGCCGCCAGCTGCCAGCTGTCGTGGCTGCCAGCTGGGCGCCAGGTCAGCTGACCTTTTCAGAGATGTGCCCCGTGCTGAGATTGAAGACAGGGAGCTTTCTGGAGGCCACGCCGCGGGCCCGAAGGATCACAAAACACGTCCAGCACACCGCTACCAAGTTGTTGACCAGGACCCGCAGCTGCAGGCAGAGGATAGCAGGGAGGGGAAGGGTGGGGAATTACGATGAGGAGGCCGGGGGGCACACGAGCTGTGTATCACACTGCTGCCCATGTGTTCGGACAAGCACGCAGCAGCGGCAGAGGGCGGGCAGGGAAGAGGGGACACCAAGTTGTTGAGGTGGGGGAAGCGGGCAGCGCAGGACGGGGCAAAGCGGGTTGCCCCCAGAGCCAGGCCGGTTGCGAGGTGCCGGGGGTGCCAGCCTAGCCCAGCACCCATCATCTCAAGTGGTGCACCCACCCACCCACCCACCCACCTCGAGCGGCACCACCGATTGGTTCACGAGCTGCACAGCCGGCCACAGGCGCCATCCCCGGCGCTGCACCCCCGGCAGCTCCGCAGCCACCTTGGCGCGCGCCGCCGCCCAGCCTCGCTGGTCTGCCACCAACGCGACGTAAAAGATCATAAGGCAGTTGTTGAGTGGGGCGTACAGCAGCTGGTCCAGCCCCACACGCTGGGACAGGCGGAAGAGAGCGAGGGCGGCTGTGCTGGAGCCGGCGCTTGCCAGTTGGCGCGGCGGCGGGAAGAGGCGCACCAGAAGCGACTGCCAGGCGTGGTTGGAGGGGCCTGCGGTGTGCCAGGGGGGCAGGCAGCGTGGGCAGCGCAGGCGGCAGACAACCAGGGGCTGGCTGGGCAGCGTGGGTGCGGGACAGCCAGCGCAGGCAAGAGCAGAGGAAGGTCCCGCTTTTGGGAGGTTCCGCCACGGAATGGGAGGCTGGGCACAGGTGGACGGATGTCCTCCTTGAGGCAAGGCTGACCTGAAGCAGGCCGGGGGATGCTGGCGACGGCAGCGGGCGGGCCCAGTGGTGGGGACAGCCAACGCAGCGTACGCAGAACTGGAGACTCACCATACCAGCAGAGGCCAAAGCAGGCAAGCATGAGGCAGCGGCGGTAGGACAGCTTGCGCGCGCCCAGCAGCCGTTGTGCTATGGCATCCGACAGCGCTGCCAGGAGGGCGGAAGTCACGGCCTGAGTGCGGCGGGGGAGGCCGGGGTGCAGCAGGCGGCAGGGTATGTGATGCAAGCTTGCCGATTACTCCTACTTGGGGGAATCAAGACAATGGGACAGGTAGGCATGCCCGGAAATTTGGTAGGCAGGTGAGACACCCGGCGCTCCGCCAACCAGCCTGGCCGTTGGCGGTGCCCAGAACAGGTCCCCGGCCTGCCAAGAACCCAGCCGGTACTGGTTCCCACTGCTGAGCACCTAAGAGAAGGCAGCCCCTCATACGCACCTTGACAACTAGAGGGCTCTCAGACAGGGCCGCTAAATACCAGGCAAGCAGGAACAACATGGCGCCTGAACCGCCCGCCAGAACCGCCGGTCGGCGCGTCAGCCGGCACCGCCAGCGGCAGCGTCTCCGCCGCCCGCCTGGGCGCCCGTCGGCTGAGCTACCGCCCGTCCAATGTGCGTTCCTAGGCTAACAACGGGCTGGCTGCAGCAGAGCGCCAACAGAGGCGGAAGTGGCGGAGAGGCGAACAGCGCCTGCCTTGAACACCACCCCACCGAAAACCAGGGGCTCTGCAGCGAAGCGCAGACACTGCGGAGGTCCGAGACATTCGCCCGTCCCCCACGTGCGGATCAAGAGGTTGTTGCCCATCAGATGCCGCGGCATGCAATGACGCATCATGATCCTTCAGCCCAGCCCAGCCCAGCTAGGCAGCGGCTATTACAAGGAGTTACAGAGCAGCAGAATACATGATAAGGCAGAGAAACAGTCATTGGAGAAAAAAACAGGCTTGACAGACACGCAGGCAGGGGTGAACAGGCAAAGTTGGGAGCTGGGGAGGGGGGGCGGGGGCGGGGGAGTACAGGCAGTTTCACTTGAGAGTGGGGGGCACGTGACGGGCACCTTCCCACAGCCATCTCCCCCGTGCGAGAGAAGACATTTTGTGGAGTGCCCCCCACCGTCTTGGGGCCCACACCATTGGGACTGCAGGCCTCAGGCCGCAGCACCCACAGCGTGCGTCGGGCTGACGCAGACCTGGGCATGCGCCTGTAGTAGCAGCCCAACGCATGGCACCCTGCTGGCTCATTAGCAGCATGTGCTTAGCGGGCGCGCTTCACGCAGCTTTAAGCCGCGCGGCAAGCTGCATGGCTGCGCCGCCGCCGCGCGCGCCCGACTGGCGCAGGATGAGGAAGGTGCTCCAAGCGAATGCCACGAGGTTGAGCCACAGCACCCGCAGCTGCAGGGGCACACACTCCTGGGAGATGTAGGAGGCCAGGGGCCACACGCGCCAGCCGCGGCTCTGCACGCCCGCAAACTCGGCACGCACCTTGGACCTGCGGCGGGGGCGAGGGCGGCGGCAGGACAGGGGGGGCAACTGCATCAACACATGCAGGCAGGCAAATGTATGTGCGCAGCTGGATGGGGCAGGACGAGGGGCCAGGGCTGGGGGCACTTGCAGCTCAAGTAGACGTGAGTGCCGCCATGCAGCCGCGCCTTGGCATGGCAGGGCGGCAGGGGAGGGCCAGGCCTGAGGTTCACCCCAGTTACCCATTCCGGCACGCGCTCCCCCTTGCTCCCAACCCACCCCACCCGCCCAAGCACCACCCCCACCCTCCCCTGCAGCTGCTGCTGCCCCAGTGCTGCCCCAGTGCTGCCCCAGTGCTGCCCGCTCACTTGGCGCTGCCCAACACCTCCCGCCCAGCTGTAGCCCCACCCCTGCATGCATACAACATGCAGCCAGGCTGCCTGCTCACTTTGTGCTGCCCAGGCTGCGGCCCTCCACCACGAGGGCCATGTAAGACATGAAGAGGGCGTTGCACCAGGGGCCAAAGGTCAGCTGGTCAAGCAGCACCTTCTTCAGGCTGCAGAGGGCAGGGTGAGGATAGGTAATGAAACGGTCGAGCTTCTGATAGTTGAGCGTCTATGAACAAGGGACCGAGGGTCAGCTAAACCAGCAGCACCTTCGTCAGGCTGCAGGGAGGGGGCGGGGCAGGGGGCGGGGCAGAGGGACCGGGCTCCACGGGGGTTCAACTACACATTGATACCAAAACACAGGTTGGCACGCAGACCACAGCCCCTCCCATTGCATCAATCACCTGCGCAGCGGGTCCTTCTTGTTGGGGAACAGCTTCTCCAAGATCTGCTGCCAGAAGTGAGAGGCGGGCCCCGCCCACACGGCGCCATACAGCGCAATCGCCAGTGTGCGCCGCCAGTTGACGCCGCCTGCAGCCGACCCAGAGATGCGCTGAGCCAGCAGGTCGGACAAGCCTGCCAGTGTGCCGGCTGTGATGGACTGCAGGCAGCGGGAAGGGATGAGGAGCGGGCTGTGGGCCAGCGGGCAGCCTGAAATCGGCGTGTCGGCGGCAGAGCGCTGTTGCGCCGGGTGGCCAACCAGGTGCACCGGCCGTGAGCCCACCTTGGTCCTGATAGGCTTTGTGTTGAGCTGGTGGAGGTAGCGCTTCCAAGCCAGATCCAGCACGCCACCCGACATGGTCGGCTGAGCACTTCGCCCGTCCCTGAGCAGCTAGCGGCAGCAGTGGCGGGAAGCTGCGCAAGCGGCAGCACTGCCCAAGGAGCGCTGGTACACTCGCTGTCGCCGAGACTAGGCACAGCCGAAGCGGTGGGGAGCCTGGACCGCAGTGCTGGCTTAGTTTTCTGGGGCGCCGAAGAATGGAGGGATGCCGGTTGTGCAGCAGGCTGTAGGTTGTCTATGATGTCGCTGTCCAGCAGCGACGCTCGATGCTGGGGCGACGTCCCTGTTGACTCACAATCCTAAATTCGAGCGCCCGAAAGGAGGGTAACGAGCGCAGCAGCCGCAGCAGATCTGGAGCGCTGCGAGATGTGGACCCCAAACTGCTTGCCGACACGGCCTACCTGTCCTGAGCGCTGCACCTGAGGTCGCCATTGACGCGCACGCCCCTGTCGTGCTCCTGGCCGCCACAGGTCTCCCACGCTCCTGCTAGTCACCCACGGCCCCCCGGCTCGCTGGGCCACCCCCTCGGCCATGGCGGGTCTCGACGCCGCCATGACCACTCAAATCGGCGCTCGTGCCGCCCCCAGCGCCCCCTACTGTTGCAGCCGCCCCGCACCTGCGTGCCGCTCGCTGCCGCTGCTGCCGCTGCGGCGAGTGCGGCGGCGGGGTGCAGCTGCCACGACAGCTGCGCTGCTGCCAGAGCACCTGGAAGCGGCAGCCAGCGGGCTCAGCCACCTGTTGACGCTGGCCTATGAGCCGGTTGTGCTGCCGTGCTCTTCCATGAACTGCGGAGACATCACCTACCGCAGGTCCGTGCTGGGGCCGGGCGGGCCGCCCCTCTTGTTGTTTGGCCAATCAGCAGTGATGTCGCCCAGCAATATGCTAAATTGAGCTGTGTTTCTCTTGGATTGAGAACCTTTGACCACTCTTGGAATTCACTTGCCTGTGTTGCTCGCTTGTTCGCCTGCGTGGCCCCGCCACCAAACCGTCCGGGGGACCGACCACGCACGGAGTGCCGAGGGGTCAACCCAACCCTCGGGGCCTGTCCTGCTGCCTGCTAAGCAACAAGTGGCCAAAATTTGGACTGAACCGCCCTCTCTGCTGCAGCTCTTTGGACCCAGTGCTGCGCATGGAGGAGCGGGGGATCAACCCGCAGGGCCTGGCCCTGCTGGCGGTGGTGGCCCTCTACATGTTCCAGCGGCCTGGCGTGCTGCCGGGCGCGATAGACACGTACTTCAAGGCGCCCCTGCAGCGGGCACGCAGCAAGGTGTATGGAAAGGTGCGAGGCGCCGGGGGGGCAGCGAGGGAGAAGGGGTAGAGCTTGGGGGGCAGCGGGGCCGGGGTTGTGGGGTAGTGGGGCAGGGTTTGGGAGCGGGCAGGCGGCGGTGAAGTGCGGGGCACGACAGGTGAAGCGGGCGTGAGCGAGAGGAGTGCGGTAGCGTGATGGCAGCTGTTCGGTACAGGGGCGCGTGCCTAGAGCATGCCGCCGGTGGAGCTGTTTGGGATGCTGGGCAAAGGTCCAGCGCTGCTCGTGCTCGCTCAGCGCCACACCTGCATCGATCCGTCGGCAGCTGGCATGTCATGGCGGCTGACGTGGCATGCATGCCGACGTGGCATGCATGCTGACGTGGCATGCCTGTACATCGACGCTAACCCGCCTGCAGGAGGATTTTGACATGGGCAAGAAGCTGGCGTCCGGCGGTTTTGGCACCGTGTACCGCGCCAAGCTGGTGGATGCGGAGGAGGGGCTGCCGCGGGATGTGATTGTGAAGAAGGCGACGGAGTTTGGGGAGGCCGAGGTGAGGCCTGGGGAGGGCGGGCAGGGTTGGGGGAGATGAGAAGAACGGGCAGGCGTTGGGGAGATGAGGAGTGGATGGTGTGAGCGGAGGGTTGGGGAGGCGGACGTGGGCCAGGGAGTGGAACCGAGCTGAGGTGGGGAAGGGGGAGGTAGTGGGGGGAGCAGGAGCAGTGTGATTGTGAAGAGGGCGCCGGAGTGTGGTGAGGCCTGGGGAGGGAGAGAAGGGATGAATGGTGTAAGGGGAACCGGGGAGATGAGGCGTGGGCGGCGGGAGCGGCGGCTGGGCAGGCGCAGCTGCGGCCGACGGGTGCCACCTGCGTGTGCGCGCGGCGTCAGGGGCAGGCAGGCTGTGCCGGCTGTGGAGCTGGACTGGAGGGATCGGCTGCAGGGGGGCGGGGGCGGCCTGGATGTGCTGGTCACGGCTGGTCGTGCACTCCATCCCCATCACCCCGTCGTTTTTCTGTGGATGAACTAGCGCATGGTGCAGCGGGGCCCCGCCGTGCCTGCAGCAACTAGTCACGCAGCACCGCTCCTGCCTGGCCCCTTTACTGTGCACCCCCTGCAGGCCTGGATGAACGAGCGCATGATGCGTTGGGCGCCCAAGGCCTCTGCCGAGTTCATCACGGCGTTCAGCGATGGCAGGGGCAAGGTCGGCGACAGCACCTGGCTGGTGTGGGCTTACGAGGGGGACTTCACGCTGTCCGACCTCATGCAGGCGAGCTCCACTGAGTTTGTTGTCCATCAGCCAAGGGGGGTGGTGGGGACGGGAGGTTGGGTGGGTGGGTGGGGGTGGGCCGACGCGCGGGGCTACACGCTGTCTGATGTCATGCAGGCAAGCTGCAGCAAATTGTTGTATACATAGTAGTGCCTAAGCAGGCATGAGCAGAGATAGAGCGTGGGGTGCGGAGGGAGGGTTGGGTGGGTGGGGGCGAGGGCGGAATCCCCCCAATTATGTCCCCTGTCACACTGGCATTCAACAGCCGTCTTCTCGTGTTGTCTTGCCACCCCCCGCAGAAGAAGGAGTTCCCTTACAACCTTGAGCAGTCCCTGTTTGGGCGGGAGCTCAACATCCCCAAGGGGCCGGAGCGCAAGGCCGCCATCCTGCGGGTGGCGCTGCAGCAGCTGCTTGAGTGCCTGCAGAAGTGCCACGCAGTGGGTGAGCAGCGCCGGGAGTGGGGGGCCTTGGGGGCAGCACGCTTATGCCGCGGCACAAGTTACGGCAAGCCTGTGGGAGTTTTGGAGTGCAGGGTCTTGGCACCTCGCCTCTCACCCTCTCTTGTGCCCCTCTCCTGCAGGCATTGTGCACCGCGACATCAAGCCCCAGACATGCGTTGCCCTGGGCACCCTCGCCTCTCACCCTCCCTGTGTTTCTGTCTCCCGCAGGCATCGTGCACCGCGACATCAAGCCTCAGAACTGCATCCTGTCTGAGCGGGACCAGTGCATCAAGCTGATCGATTTTGGGGCGGCAGCCGACCTGCGCATCGGTGGGTGGAGGTTGCGCTGCATCTGCTTCGAATGTGGCACTGTGTGGCCTTCTAATGTAGTTCTGCAGCCACCCTGGAGCACCCAATTCGGTTGTCGAGGGGGCAGCAGCGGAGCTGCGCATCTGTGGGCGGGCCATGGTTGGTGGTGGGCAGGACAGGCGCTGATGCAGTACGCCAGGCGAGCACATGCAAGTAGAATTGTCAAAGTGATGTGGTGTCGACCTTGTTTGTTCACGTGCTTCCTTGCCACGCAGGCCTCAACTACGTGCCCAACCAGTACCTGCTTGACCCGCGGTACGCCCCGCCGCAGCAGTACATCATGAGCAAGCAGACGCCCAGGTGCGTTGGGCAGGCGTGCCTGGACGGGTGGCGGGTGGGCGAAGATGTTGGGCACGGGTGGTCTGGTCTGGGGCGGGTGGGTAGCTGGATGGAAGGGATCAGTGCGTGGCGGCGGCCTGCCAGGGGAGGGCGAGGGGGTGTAGCACGCTGCAGGCTTGCTACTGTGCCGTGCCACGGTCGCAGCTGCCAGGGGCCAGCTGCCTGGGAGCGGCGCGGGAGTTTCCTGAAGTACCACTCCTCAGCTGGTTATGGCAGGGTGTGCACATGTAACACCCTCTCTGGTGTCTGTGCCCGGCCGCTCACCTCTGCCGCCCCGCCTCTGCCACCTCCCGGTGCCCGCAGGGCGCCCCCCGCGCCCGTGGCCGCCCTCCTCTCCCCCGTGCTGTGGCGCCTCAACAACCCCGACCGCTTCGACATGTACTCCGTGGGGGTGGTGCTGCTGCAGGTGTGGTGAAGATGAGAGGGCGTGGCACCATGGGGGGGAGCTCGTGCTCTTGTTGCGGGGCCCTGTGCAACCTTGCGCGCTGCTGCCTGCCTGAACGAGTGAGGGGTGGCATGCCTGCCTGCATGCCTTGCGTGCCGCCTGCTCATCTGCTGTGTGTGCGCTTCCCTCTCCACCCCTGCCAGATGGCCTTCCCCATCCTGCGCCAGGACAACGCGCTGGTCAACTTCAGCAAGTGAGTGCTGCCAACTAACGTGTGCTGTGTTGCAAGCAGCGGGCGCTGTCAAGGGGGGTGCTGTGGCAGGGAGGTCAGATGCTGCACACGCAAGGGGCTGCGGTACGATGGCAAGGCAGGCGAGGACTTGAAGCGGGCCGCGGAGGCCCCAGTGGGACGCCGTGGGAAGTGGACAGGATCCGCTCTTGCCACCCCCATGCCCCCCCTGCCCTCCTCACCCTCTGCACCTCCCACCCATTGCCTGCCCTCGTTCCCCCCCGCAGGCAGCTTGCGGAGCAGTACGGGTGGAGCCTGCCATCCTGGCGCAAGGCCATGGAGCGACGGGACGAGAAGAACTACAAGGAGGGGTTTGCTGTGCTGGATGCGGGTGACGGCTCTGGCTGGGACCTGCTCTGCAACCTCATGCAGTGAGTGGGGCGGGGCGGGACGTTGGCAGGTTAGGGAGGCACAGGGGACATTCTGGGAGGCGGCAGTGTGTGCACGATGGCGCGCGGCCGCTGCAGGTGGGCGTTGGCGGCAGCGGGCGCCCACCGGTCGCTTCCAGGTTACACTTGTGCTTGAATCCCCGTGCGCTGCAGTGTGAATTTGCCCCCCCCCGGCACCGCCTGCCCATTCCTGCACCTCCCGGCTTGCACACCCGCTTGCCCGTGCTTCCTCCTACCCCCCCTGCCTGCACTCATCTCCCCTTCTCCCCCCCCCTTTGTGTAATGTCTCCCCCTCCCCTTGCCTCCCTCCCTCCCTCCCCTTGCCTCCCTCCCTCCCTCCCTCCTTTCCCTTCCCTGCAGGTACGAGCCCGGCAGCAGGCTGTCTGCCGACCAGGCGCTGGCACACCCCTGGTTCGGTGTGGTCACCCCGGCAGGCGTGGTGAGCAGCACGATGGGCACGATGCTCAAGGCGGCCAGCAAGGTGCGGGGGCACACGCGTGTTCGATTTGGGGTTTGAGTAGGGTTCAGGTTCGGGTTCAGGGCAAGTTTTATTGGCATGTTGTGCAATGCTTAAGGCGGCCAGCAAGGTGGGGGCGGCACAGGCTGGCGTGGTTGGGCAGGGTTTGCGGTGCCTGCCGAGCCTGCCGCCACCCATGCTTCCCTCTCGCACCCCCACGATCCCTGCGAAGTTGTTTTGCAGCCCGCCAGATCTGCCCTGCAAAGTTGTTGTCTTGTTGCCCGCCACATCTGCACTATCAGCACCCACCCTTCTCTCTCCCCCGCAATTTTCCTACTCACCCACGCGGGTGCCCAAGCCTGTCCGCCTGCCCCTTCTGACACCATGCATGCCTCCATCCCTCACCCCAATCACCCCGAACGCAGGTGACCGAGTCTGTTGACGACGGCTGGCTGGAGCGGCAGGTCATCCGCAACGGCACGCGCGAGGCGGGCGGCTTCACCGAGGCATACCTCACGGAGGAGGGGTTCACCGATGAAGCGCGCAAGCGCGACGTGAGTGGTCCTTATTGTTGTGGTGTGCTTTGCCCTGTGCCGGGTGATGATTGAAAGGGCGTACCCCACAGAGGAGGGGTTCGTTGGCGAGGCGCGCAAGCGCGATGTGACCCCCTCCATCTGCCCCCGTTTTGCGCCTGGTTTGGTTGCTTGTTGGGCTAGCTGGCGGAGGAGGGGTTTGTTGACGAGGCGCGCAAGCGCGATGTGAATTTGCATAGAGAATCTGTGCTTTCGTACGTTTCTATGTTTGGGGGGCCTGGTTGGCAGGGGACGGGTGCATGCGGAGGCGGGAAAGCGTGGCTTGACTCTCCCACCTGCCCCCTGTGCCTTTGAACGTGCTTTGGAAAGCTTTGTGGGCCCACCTCACCGAGGAGGGGTCCACCAAGGCGCGCAATAGCGACGTGTGACTTCCCACCCGCCCCCCTTTGCGTCAGCTGTGGTTTGCTGTTTGGCGGAGCTGGCAGAGGAAGGGTTCACCATGCACTTGCCCTCCTGCTGCCCTGTCCCCTCACCATGCATCTGCCCTCCTGCCCTGCCTCTATGTGTTCACAGAACGAGCTGCCCGAGAATCTGGCCAACGCCTCCAACACCATTGCCTGGTGGCAGAACCGGCAGGCGGACGTGCAGGCACGGCTGAGCGAGCGGCGGGCAGCGGCGGGCCAGGTGAGCGGCGCGGGGCGGGAGGGCGGGCGGGCGGTTGGTTGTGTTGGCATGCTTAGGGTGGGCCCGTCAGCAGCAGCTGCTGCTGCTGTTTCCCTGCTGCCCAGCTGACAAAGAGTAGTTGTGTCCCCTTAGGAAGAGGGCTGCTTGCAGAGTCAGCTCATAAGCTGGCCCTCCCATTCTCTGCCTTCTTGCCCCACTGCCTGGCTGACAAGTTGTGCACTGGGATTGCGAAGAAGGTTCTGCATCTCAGATGCATGCCTCCGCTGCACAGCTCACCCCTGCTCCTCCCGCCCCCGCTCCCGACCTGTGCTCGCAGGCTGACAAGGCAGACAGTGAGATTGCAAAGAGCAGCGAGAATGGCAACGGCAAGAAAACAGGCCCCAAGCTCAACCTGTTCGACCTGGTCAAATCAAACAAGTGAGCTGGTGCCACAGGCGGCGCTGAGCTGGACAGGCGCCAGCCTGGCAGCCGCCAGCCTCACCACACATGCCCTCTTCACTGGGCCAGGCACCAAGCTTGCCCATTCCTGGGTTGGGCAAGCATGGCGGCGCACATTTGTGCGTGCGCTGGCTGCGGCAGGCAGCACTGGCAGCACATGTCGGCGGTTGCTGTGCGTGTGCTGCCGCCTTGCGCAAGCGGCAGAAGCGTCTGCCTGCGTCTCAACCAGCATCCCACAAACCCTGCACTCGATTTTTCCGGTTTCAAATTTTCGCAAGCCGAGCCGCCCGCTGGGCGGCGGCATGCTTGTGGCCCTGCCAAGCTGAGTATCCCACCCACCCCAGCCACTTCACCACACCTGATGGGCCCCGTTTGATGGTACCGCTTTCATTCAGCGCGCAGTGCGCCCACCCCCCGCCCAGATCCCACCCACCCTTGCCTCTCATCTCTACCCCATGTTTCATGCCACAACCCCCGTGCGGTTTTGCCCCTTGCACCCTACCCACCCTTTGCCTTCCCTTCTCCCCCCCTCCCTTCATTTGCCCCAACCGTCTCGTTCAGCCTTTGATGAAAGCAGACAGATTGATTTGGTTCTCCCTTGCTGCCAGTATTGGACTTGCAACCCTCCTCCTCCTCCTTCCCCCGAAGATCAGATGACGCCCGCCCTCCCAACGAACCGAACCACCTAACCGTTGTGTAACACGCAAGTACGCAAGCGTGGTGACGGGCAAGCAGCGTCTTTAACGGGCGCAGGCGGCCAGCATGCGGCGTGCATGTCATGCTTTGCCTGCTCCGCGTGCTGGCGCCCGTCCCATGCACCTGCAGCGCGTCTCCAGCCTTCGGGCTGGCAGCGGCGGCTGCCGAGAAGACGGCCTCGGTGGCGCTTTGCCCTGGGGCATGGCCAACAGAGGGGCGGGTAGTGGCAGTGGGCACACAGAATGCAAGCAGGCACCTCAACTATCACCCACCAAACCCACCAAAAAACCAGCATGTTGCCGCGACATGCGTTTACATGTGCTTGCTCCTCAACTCGAAAGCTACGTTTCCGTCAGACAGTGCTATGCGTTCTCGGCAACCGTACTAGAGGCATTAAATCAACAAGTGTGGGGGGCGGTCGAGCCGGGCGCGGATCTGCTGGATTTCCAGGCCCACCATCTTGTATTCGTGCTTGGCGCTCTGCAGCCGCAGCCATGCAGCAAGCATTGCTGCCCCCCCGCCAGCAAGGGTGGCTACTGCAAGGGGGGCGTGCACCCAGAGGGCCTTCAGGGCGCCTGGCGGGCTGGCCAGAAACTGCTGCCCAAACTGCCACCATTGCGCCGCCGCAGCCTCCATTGCCACGGGGCTCATGCTGGCGTGCATGATGAGCGCCGTGAGGGCTAGCGCACCGAAAAAGCGCACCCAGAGCTGAAAGTCGTCCTCTCTGTCCATCACCCTGCAGCCTATCTCGACCTTCTGGATGATAAGCTTGACCTCCCATGCCCGCAGCTGCTTCACGTCCAAACCCGCAAGAATAAAGCCAAACTGCAGGCAGTGAGCGACAGCGGGTGGGGATGGGCAGGCCGCCTGCCAGCGACGGTGCAGGGGGGGGGATGTGTGCTGCGGGCGTGCCACGTAAACGCCCGCACTGGTTGCCGCCGCAAGCAAGGGGGCGGCAGTGCATAGCGCTACGTTTGGAAGGACCGGCCCGCCCTCTTCCCGCTTCTGTCCTCCGGCCAATGTCCCCTCCCCAGCACTGCACCGCCCTCCTCCCAACGCACCGTGTCCTCCAGTTCAGCCAGCTCCCCGCCCTCGCCACGCCCCGAAAGCCCCAAAGCACAGGCACCAAAGGAGAAGACCTGCTTGGACAGGGCAAGGGCAGCGGGTGGGGCGTGTGACCAGCGCACGCGGCAGGTCGCAATGGCAGCAGCTTGCGGCTGAGGCCACGCCGGCAGGGTCTGGAAGGGAGTCAGAACCACATTGAGCCACCGCAGAAACACACTGCATCGTCTTCCTGTTGCACTAGCTGCTGCCAAGCGATGCCTTCCTCCTCAGCCAGCCAGCCAGCCAGCCAGCCAGCCAGCCAGCTCGCCTTCCAGCCTGCGCAGCGCCTCGGATGGACACCCGCCGCCCAATCGCTCCCCTGCCTGCCCCACCCCGGCCTCGCCCACCTTGCGCAGCACGCCGGCAATCTGGTGGCACAGGCCAGCGATGAGGGTCTTGATGTCTGCAATGCAACAGAAGGTGGGGCCAGGGGTTGAGCAGGTGCATGGGGTGGTGTGGGTGCCTGGCGATCAAGCAGAGGGGCAGTCTTGTTGCACAGGTCAGCAATGAAGGGGTTGGTGTCTGTGAGAGAGCCCCTGAGGGGCACTGCCCCTCTCTTAGAGACAGGACCATGCAGGACCAGGGAGGCGTGTGGGTCCGAGCGCGGCGGCTGGCAGGGGTCGAGGGGGTCGGGTGGATCGAGAGGCGGGGTGGGGTGGGCGAGGCGGTTGGCCATGCCAGCTGAGCTGCTCAGCGGCGCGCATGTCAGGACACACACAAACGACGCGCCAACCCGGCGCGTGGCAGCACGGCACCACCGCCTCGCCCCTGGCCCCTTCTCAGTGGCCGGCCTGCTCACCCGCCAGCGCCAGCCCCTGGCCCCCTTCCTTGCCAATGCTGTTGTCCCCCACGTCCCAGAGCTGGGAGGAGCCAGGTTCCTTGTTGTAGCCGACACTCTGCAAGGGAGGTGCGGGGGTGGCTGGCTGAGTCGATCAAACAATCAAATACTCAATTACTCAATGAATCAACCAAGCATTTACATTTATGGTCCAGGGAGCCAGCGCGACTCATGGGACACGGGTGGCTGGGCAGCATGGCATGCACTGCTTGGCGGCAGGTGTCCCCCATCTGGAGGCGGACTGCGAAATGTGCAAGGACGGCAGGAGGGGTGGGGGTGGCTGGCTGCGTGAGCGGGTGGACGCGGGGGCGGGTGGGGGGTGGGGGGCGTGAGCGAGTGGCTGCCCTTGATGGAGGCAGCAATGGCAGTGGAAGCTGTGTGGATGGGTCCCACGGTTTCCAAGGGAAGCAGTACTGCTTGAATGAGGGGGCTGTCGCAGTGGCGCAGCCCGCTCGCCAGCTGGCAGCCGAGACTGGCGTGACCCCTGCAGCACCCCTGTTGGGCGTGCCACCCTGCCCCCTCCCCTTCCCTCAAGAGCCCTCCCCTTCCGCCGCCCCGCCAGGGATTGCGCCGCCATTGCCCCGTTCCTACTGTTGATGCTTTGACGTCAGTGCAGCGCACGGGGCGCACTCGCCTCCCCTTCCCCGCGGACCCACCTCCTCCCCACTCCGTCCCCGGACCCACCTGGATTGCTCCTTCGTGCCCCACGTCATCTATGCTGATCTTTACGTCGGTGATGGTGGTGGTGCCACGCAGCAGGCTGGCCAGTGCGGCGGCCCCCTTGCCGCCCATGCTGGTGCTTCCAAAATGAATGACCCTGAGCTCTGCAGGCAGGGAGGCAGGCAGGAGAGGGGGGGGCAGACCGCAGCAGGCTCTTGAGGCACACACGGTGTAAAAGGAAGGAGAGAAGAAGGAGGCAGGCGGGTGAGCAGGCTGGCATACGACACGTTGCAGGCAGGCGGGTGAGCAGGCTGGCATACGACACGTTGCAGGCAGGCGGGCAGGATGCGCACGTTGAGGGCCCCCACCTCCTGCTTCGGCCTCCAATTCACCCCCTCCCCCAGCCTCCCAATGCAGCCAGCGCACGGCAGCCCTGCACCGCCTGCACGCCCACCCTCAGCCGCCCACCCACCCTTGTGCCCCTTGAGCGCCGTGCACAGCTCCTTCACACCCTCATCGTCCAGCTGGTTGCCCTGGATGTACAGCTCCTGCGGTGCAGTACGCAAGGGACAGGGAGGGGAGGCACCGTGGACAGATGCCAGGGCACCTATCACCCATCCATCTCGGTAGCCTTGGCGAGCCCCTCCCCCACAGCACAGCGGTCCAGGGGGCGGGACAGTGTTGAGGGGTCGGGCACTTTGGTGCTACAGCCTCTGTGGCAGTGCGTGAGTTGGAACCAGAGCCATATGGGGCCAGCAGCAGGCAGTTTGCTGCCCTGCTGTACCGTTTTTAGTGGGCATCTGTTGCACCCCACACAGCCTGGAGCCTGCCACCCACCCACCCACGCACCTGCAGCGTGTTGTTCTGCCTCAGGCCGGCCGCCAGCACCACGACGCTGGGGGCCTGGATGTGGTTGTCGCTGCGCGGGGGGCGGCGTGGCGGGGGCGGCAGACGGTGATGACCGAGGACGGGGGTAGAAGCGCTGCTCATGGGAGGTGCAGCACACATGGCGCGGCGCACACACCTGCGCCGGCAGCCGGACCGCTGCTTAGGGCTGGCAGCTTACCCACGCACCCACACACACACACACTTGCTCGCTCCTCCTCCCTGGCCCTCCCTCCCTCCCCCATCCCCTGCCCCCACCTGAGCCCCAGCGTCTTGAGGGAGGTGCTGTGCGCCAGCGCCTCTGCTATGGCACCGATGCCCTGGCAGCCGATCACGTTGCCATTGAGCAGCAGGCCCTCCAGGGTGGTGTTGGTCTGCGGGGGTGGGGTGAGGGGGGAAGAGGTTGTAACAGGAGGGGGGGCAAGGATGGGAGCAAGAGGGAGGAGGGGATGGGAGGGGTGGCGAGATGGGGAGCCGGCAGGAGGCGGGGCACAGCGAGCGGGAGGCGGGGCACAGCCAGCGCTTTGAGCAATCAACGAGCTTCGATCCTCGGCGCGCTGCACCTGCAGCCTCATATGTTCTCAACACCCCGTGTTTCAAGCCGACACCGGCAGTGGTCGTCCGATGACTGCGAGCAACGCTCAGAGCGGCGCCTTGGCCCCACATCCCACCGCACCCGCCTCCAGACCACAGGATAGCTGGGCGGCCGCCAGCACAAGTATAGCCCAACTCAATCCGCACACCTTGAGCATCTCCGCCAGGGCCTTGGCCCCCGCATCCCCAATGTTGTTGCCCGACAGGTCGAGGGTGGTGATGCGGCTGCCGCCCGCCAGGGTCTGCACAGGGGGCACCGGCGGGGGCAGGTTGGCAGGGCGGGCGCAGCCTACAGGCCAGCAGCAGGCACGCCTCTCCCCTGTCTCCCTGGGTTGCGGCCTATGCAGCAGGCCCGTGCCTGGGTGCAGAGCCGGGACGGGCAAGGCACGCAGGCAGCAGGGCAACCCGTTGATGGGTGGCAGGCCTCTCCCCGTGACCTGCCCTTCTCACCGTGGCCAGCTGCATCGCCCCCTCATCCCCCAGCACGTTGGCGGCCAGCAGCAGCGTCTGCAGCGACCCATTGTTGGCCAGGACGGCGCACAGCCGGGCGCAGCCCTCGGCGCCAATCCCGTTGTTGGAGAAGTCGGCGGCCAGGCAGCTGCAGGGGCACGGGCAAGCGGGAGGGGAGCGACGCAGGGGGCAGGGGGCAGGGAGGTGCGGCTGGGCTGTGAGGTGGGGCAGCAGGGAAGCTGCGGCTGCTCTGTGAGGTGGGGCGGCAGGCAGCGACTGCGCGTGGCGTGTGGGGCTCGGCGGTAGGCAGAGGGCAGGCGAATGTTGCAGGATGCAAGCGCGTGGGCCGGCAAGCGATCTTGTGTTTGGTGCAGCCCACCCACCGGTCGTTGGACGACAGGGCATCCACGATGTAGGCACAACCCTCGCTCCCCAGGTCCTTGGCCGACAGGTCAGCGGTCTGAAGAGGAAGGGGCAGAGGCTCAAGGAGACGGCGCATGCAAGGAGAAGGCGCGCGTGAGGAGTGGTGGGAGGAAGGCTGGAGGGCGGGGTGCCGGGGCGATGGAGGGCGTGCACGGGCTGGCCAGCGCGCGCCGCCTGCTGTGCCCTCCTGCCAGCCGGACGTACTGCCCCCAGAGCAGGGCCATGAGGGACACGAAGAGTAGGGCCATGAGGGACGGAATTATGGTTTTAGGGCTTTGAAAGGCAGTCACCAGGAAGCAAAAGAAGCGCGCAAAAACCAAGGGCCGCATAAGCAAGGCCAGGCAGAGCGCTCGAGCGAAAGCAAACGTTGACCTGCGGAGCGGGGAAGTGCAGCACAAAATGGGCGGGGTAACATGAGGTTGGACAATTGGGCTGAGACTGCAGGAGACGTGGGTGGCCCACCGCACATGGGTGGGTGGCGCACGTGGGTGGGCCACCCACAACTCCTGCAGTTCCAGCTCAATTGTCCAACCTCTTGTTACCCCAGGGGTGCGGTGGGCACGCAGGCGCCGCAAGCCTGAGGGCATCTGCTCCACAGGAGCAGTGCCAGGGCGAAGCCCCATGGATCAAGTCGCGATCACGGAGCAGCCTGCGACAAGGCGGCGCAGCTGAGGCAGTCGGCACCCACCTGCTCGTTGCGCAGCATGCTCATCAGCTCCCTCAGCTGCGCCTGGCTCTGCTTGGCAGTGGGTGGCGGGGGCGGGGGGTGGGCCGGGCAGCGCGGGAGGGGGCAGCAGGGGCGCGGGCGGGGGCGCAGCAGGCAGGTGTGGGCGGGGCAGAGCGGGAGGAACTTGCCGGCGACAGCGGGGCGGGCCACCCAATGCACCACACCCTGGCACGCACACATGACTGCAGCACACTTTACACTAGCAAGAAGAGTGGTGTCGCCCCCACCTGCGGGGCACAATTGCCACCCCCTTGGTGACGGCTTTGCAGCTGAACAAGAGGCGGCTCAGGATGGCTGCAGCTGCAGTCCTGAGCCGCCCTTGGTGTGCTGCAAAGACGTCACCAAGGCGGTGTCAATTGTGCCCCGCAGGTGGGGGCGTCATCACGCTTCTTGCTACAGTAGTCTTGCTTGGTGCGCTGGCTGCGACGGCTACCTCGTCCTGCTGCCGCTCCTGCACTTGCTCCGCTGCCGGTGCCTGCTGCCGCACCTTCTGCTGCTGCACCTCGCCCTCCTCCACATCCGAGTCCTCCCTGGCTCGGCACGGCGTCAGCGGCTGCACGCGCTGCCGGCGCTGCCGGGGTGGTGGCCGCGCAGCCACCGCCACTGCCGCTGTGCGCCCAGCCAGCCGGGGCTGGCACCTCGCCAACCGGACGGAACGCATCGTGGTGACACTTTGATGCGCGCTCAAGCTGGCCGCACGGCAGCCGACGCTGCGAGCAGCATGGAAAGGGTGACACATATGATGTGGGAGCAACAAACAAGTCAGCTGCAGCTGCACAGCTTGCCTACCAGGGTATCAGTCCCGACTGCTATCGCATGACTCATGATTCCCCGAGTGGGCACCCAAAAGGGTGTCAGCCGGGGCGCCATGACTGTGCCGAGCTTGGGAAACAGGTTTAACACGTGGGTTGTATGAGGTGACCAAACATGCTGGGGGTACAGCTCTGTGCAGGGCCAGGCTGCTGGGGGCGCCGCGCGGTCACCTGCCGCCCAGGCGGGAGGGCGATAAGCTGCGCAGGGCGTCGGGGCGCACCGCTCCTCTGCGTAAAAACCACGGCAGCAAAATCTGACCTGGGCGTCGGCCTGGTTGATTGCATGCCCTCGGGCCCGCGTCCGCGCGTGAAAACGACAGGGGCCGCCGAGGGCCCCTGTGAGTGGCCGGGCAGGCAGCTCCCGGCCCTGGAGCGGCTCGAAAGAAACGCGACGTGAACTGCAGTATCTCAAATGTGGTAGGAGAGGGGAACAGGCAAGGGTAGCGTTGGGTTTCGGGTAAAGAAAGTGGCGAGCATTGCCAAACGCTCCTCCAAGCACCCTGCGGTGCCTGCTCACCTCCCTCTGCGCTCCTGGCCAGCCAGCCAGCTGAGGCTGCAGCCAGCAGAGGCGCCCAACGCACGGCTCTGCACCTCAGCCTCCCACCAAATTGCTGGCAGGCTTCTCACTCACCAGATAAAGAGTCCCTAAATGTGATCGGAGGCTCCAGAGGAGGCCGCAATAATGCACCAGGCTTAAAAAGACTGCACTCCATGCTGCGGCGCCTCCAAGGGTGCGCTTTCCTGCCCGGCAGCTTTCTACCTGCCTGCTCACTTCCCTCCCTCCACGCCTGCCTGCCTGCCTGCCTGCCTGCCTGCCTGCCTGCCATTGCTGTCCCCGGCTTGCTTTGCCTTGTCCACGTAGGCTTGCCATCTACGTGCTCGTTCCATGCACCTCCTCTGCACGCTGCAAGCCCTCCCCCATCTACCACCCGTGCCTCTGTCCTCCCACCCGCCCTGGCCCTGCTGCATGCTGCCTGCCTGCCGCCTCAGCCACCCTCTGCAGTCAGCTTTCAGACCCTCACATCCCCACTCACACATGTATACCACACTCAAGACAGTGGGCATAGGCATGGGCAGCGGCATGGGCTGCAGCGCCGCCCAGGCGCCCCCCACTGCCGGCACCCAGCCAACCCGACATGGCAGAAACATTTGGTTCCCTCACTGCTTGCGGTACGCCATGAGGTGGTCCAAGGGCCTGGGAAGGGCCGGAAAGATCGGCTGATGCGAGGGGTGGGGCAATCAGGGGAGCTTTGCGTGCGGGGGTAAATGGGCCCGTGGCCGCTCACAAACCCGCGTGCCGCAACCGCCACATGCCACACGGTTGGCCAAGTAGCTGCAGGCCCCTCCCGCCCACAGCTTCTGCGAGTCTGCCCACCCGAGTCCTCCCACCCGATGTTTGTGCGGCCTCCTGTGCTTCTAGGCCGTCACCCTTCCCACCCGCCTGTTTGCCATCACCTGCCTTCACACACAAGGTGGTCACAGTGTTCGGGAACAGAGCGCATAGTGAAGCATGCAAACCGCAAATGTGCAGGCATGTAAGAACAGGCCGGCACACAGGAGGCCAACTGGCTCAAGCAAGGTTCAAAGTTAGTAGCCCGGCCGCCTGTTGAGGCGGCCCTCCCAGCTGCCAAGGCACGGCCCGTGGGCAGGCTGACCTCAACCTCCCACCCCTCCTTTGTTAGTACAGGTGTGCTCCATTTGCCACACTTCCATAAGTGCTGGCCCCAACCGCCCTGCCGGTGTGCAATGCGCCTGTAGCCAGCAGTAGGCTGCTGCTCACGCTCTCACCCACAGATAGAGCTCCTTACAATGGAGCGTCACAGCTTCGCCTGCCGGCTGCCACCGCTCTGTCACTTCTTTGGCTCCATGCCCGCCATCTCTTTGGCCGCCTGAGGCAGGCACGTGGGGGATGGGGTAGGGTGGGGAACCCAAACAGGGTGAGCCATAGGGTGGCAGCGGCGGCAGGCAGGCAGCAGGCAGCAGGCGTCTTGACGGGCGCAGGTGGCCAGCAAGTGGCGTGCAGGTCCTGCTTTGCCTGCTTTGCCTGCTGGCGCTCGTCCCACGCACCTGCAGCACATCTCCGGCCTTCTGGCTGGCGGCGGCCGCAGCCGAGGAGACGGCTTCAGTGGCGCGCTGCATGGCGCCCTTGCCCTGGGGCACGGGCGAGCAGAGGGGCAGGCGGTGGCGGTGGGTGCGCAACTTGAGGGCAGAAAACCGCAACGTGGCATGCCCCACCAAGTGGCAGGCGGGACAAGGCACCATGCAGGGGACACGCGCGGCATAGCATGGCATGGCACCGCATAGCACAGCACAGCGCAGCACGGCAGAGCATGCCTGGCGCGCCTCCAGCTCGTGCAGGCGTGCCTCCTCCTCTTCCACATCCTCCCCCTCCGGCCTCAGCCCGCCATAGCCCTTCTTCCAGTGCCCCTCCAGGTGGTGACCCTCGGTGGACTGTGAGGCAGCGGAGGTGGCGTGTGGGCGGGGCGGCATTATAAGGCAGGGTGGGGTGAGGTGGGGTTCTGATGATACGTCAGGAATCAAGCGGAACATGGGGCAGCGGCGCACCATGCGCTGTTGGGGCCACCTCAAGACCTGGGGCCCACTTCCACCCTCACTACCAGCATGACACCCACCCAAACCGTGGCAGGTAATGCTGTACAGTAGTGTAATGAACGTGAATGCTGTACAGTAGTGTAATGAACATGAATGCTGTACAGTAGTGTAATGAACGTGAATGTGATTAGGGTGCATGCATTTGCATGCATGCTGCTGCACCGACCCCTGACACCAGCACTCCCAGGCCCTCCGCCCACCCCGCCCCACCTCGCCCCACCCCAGTGCTCCCCACACCAGCTCAGGCTCCGCACACCCCTCAGTCGGGTCGCGCGCCAGCTCAGCAGGGCGACAACTTAACCCTGAGCACCCTTGGTCCACCACCAGAGGATGCCTGATTCAACCCTACTGCTGTAACATCCCCACCTTGTGCTCCGCCAGCCCCGGCTCGGCATACCCCTCAGCCTGATCGTACGCCAGCTCAGCAGCGCTGCGGGAGGTGCGGAAGCGAGCGGGCAGCACCGCCCCGGCGGCAGAGGCGACAGCCGAGACTGCGGCGCCCAGCGCGCTTCGCGCGCGCTGGATCATGCCGGGCTGGGCGTGCTGCGGGCGGCACCGTACGGCGCGGCGACCGGCGAGGGGAGAGCAGGGGGGGGGGGGGTGGGGGTGAGTGAGCCAGCCTGGTAGGCACGTGGCATCTTTTTGTGCGGTGCGCTGTCAGGCATGGTGCGGCACGGGTGCAGGGCGGGCTGGCGGGGACGCTGGGCAGGGAGGGCAGCACTGGGCACGTTAGCAGCACGACTGCATTATGGAGGAGGGACAGCCCTCAAGCCGCTGGAGCCCCCGCCCCAATGCCGCCTTCCCAAAGCCACCCACCCCACCTCAGCGAACAGCATGCACCACATGGACACAGCAGACCATGCAACGACCTGCCAAGCCTCACCGCCTCCAGCTCGTGCAGGCGTGCCTCCTCCTCTTCTTTGTCCTCCCCCTCCGGCCTCAGCCCGCCGTAGCCCTTCTTCCAGTGCGCCTCCAGGTGGTGGCCCTCGGAGGACTGCCGAGGGGTGGGCAGAGGGTGGAGGGAGTTAGGGAGAGGAGAGGGTGGCGTCATGATGGCAAGGCTGTTTGTGTGGTAAGGGTTGAGACAGGGGAAGTGGCAGGCAGGCTGGCGAAGCGGCAGGATGCGGAAGAGGGGTGGGGAGAGCGAGCTCAGGGGGCCGTGGCCCTCGAGAATGAGGCAGGAATGGCTGTGAGTGTGGGTGGGGGTGTTGGAGCGGCGGGAATTTGACAGCTGAAAGGCCACAGGCCCAGGCAAGGCGTGCCCCCCCTTTGCAGCGCCTGCTGTAAGCCTGCTCGCCTTCAGCGCAGTCCACCCCCGCCGCACAGCATGATGCCTGGCTGCAGCTGCTGCCCTCCCAGCTGCTCGCGCACCTCACCAACCTCGCCCCTCCCAGCCCACCTTGTGCTCCGCCAGTCCCGGCTCCGCATACCCCTCCGCCTGGCTGTATGCCAGCTCAGCAGCGCTGCGGGAGGGGCGGACCTGCGGCTGCGAGCCAGGCAGCTGGCCCCCGCTACCAGCGGCCATGCCCTGCGTCAGACAGCGGGGCCAACGCCCAGAGAAGGGAGTGTCGAGCGCACCTGTGGCACGGGCTGAGCACAGCACGTGGTCCGCGCAGGCAGAAATCACTTCCTCGGACCTCTGGCCCTGCGCTCGTGTACACTCCACGGCTGATTGATGGCCCCTCGAGGCCGAGCCGCTGTCCAAGGCTGGGCCAACGAGCGGCACTTGCCTGTCCAAGGCCTAGGGTTCAGAAACGGGCGCCCGGCCCATCCTCCCCCCTACCCCCCTACCTTCTGTCCCTCTCCCTTCTCGACCATGGCTTGGCGGTTCGCACGAGGGGGCCTGTGAGGGTTTGGTTGGAATGCGCCTTGAAGCAGGGGGCGGCAGCACGCAGGCGGCAAGCTTCATGGTGTGTCATTGTGCTGACTCAGCAGGCATGCACTGTGGCAGTGGTTGAGCTCCAGTAGTTGCAAGTGTGTGTCAGTCTGGGTGCACGTTGAACGTAGAGTTTACAACAAAACCCACAGCTGCTGCAGGCTGAGGTAGCGGCTGCACTGCCGCCAGCGGGGTGCACCGCTTGCGGCGCAGCGGCAGCGGCCCATCACCGCCTGAAGCATTGCGACGGAACAATCGCCTTAGCGCCCCCCACTTCCGACAATTGAGCTGGTTTCAAGCGCCTGGCGGTGGGGAGCGGGCTCTTCCACTCCGGTGGCAAAACCCTAGCGGAGTTCAAGGGCTTCGTTTGCGCCGCTGAATGTGGCAGTCCTGTCTAACAGCTTCCCAGACTCAACACTCTTGCGATCGGGGACGCCCGTGGCCACTCCTGCCGCATTGAGCACGTGAGAGCCGGCCTGTGGGCTCGAGCGCAGCCGCTTGCATTCATCGGCGACTTCTTGCATCAGCGGCAGAATGCAGAGTGAAGATCGCGCCCTAGCGCCGCTCCCTGCCTTGACTACACTGCCGCCGCTGCCTGCCGCCGCCGCTGCCAGACCCACAGGGCCACGGAGTGACACCCCGGCATGCTCTTTATCCACGGCACTGTGGTGCACACACCCCAGCGAGGCGCCGTGGAGGTGCTGCCTGACAGGCTGCTGGCAATTGATGACGCCGACAGCGGGCGCATCCTGGCGCTTGTGCCGGGCGAGCAAGAGGCAGAGTGCTTGGCGCAGCACGGCGGAAGGGAGGAAGACGTGGTCAGGCTGCAGGTGAGCTGTTGGCTTGGTGCCTGTTGGCCGGCAGCATGCCAGCGCCCACACTGCAACACCTGGTGGCCCATGCCTGCCATCATCCTGCTGCACGCGCTTTCTTCGCTTGCTTAAATTTCTGAACACGCCCAACCCGCGTCCACCTCCGAGGTGACTCTCAGCACATGCCACCTCCACCATCCCACCCGCCCCGCCCTGCCTGCTACCACCCTGCGTCGCCTCTCGCCCTGCCCCTGCCACACTTGCACGCCCCGCTGCCCCTCACCGCCCCACACCCGGCATGCATACCCTGCGTGTTGTGATCGGCTATATCCCGCCTGCAGGCTCACGAGTTCCTGCTGCCCGGCTTTATCGACACACACTTCCACGCCCCGCAGTACGCCTACACAGGCACCGCCACAGACATACCCCTCATGCAATGGCTAGAGAAGGTGGGGCGGGCCTCCCGGAGAAGTCGCGCTCTGGCTTGCCTTGAGTTTGATTGCCCGCCAAAGCACCTGCCTGCGTTGCAACAAGCCGTGTGTCCTGACCATTACCCATGTCAGCCTGCCCTTGTCTGCCCAGTCCTGCCGGCCAGCCAGCTCACCTCCCCCACCCACAGAGGCCTTCACTGGCTTTCTTCCACCCTGCAGCCATTGCCTGCCTCACCCTTCATGCCATACCCGCAGTGAACCTCCCCACGTATGCCTCCTCAAGCCTGACCCTGCCCTGCCCGCCCGGCCCTGCCACCGTGCTGCCATGCCTCTAGCTCACCTCCCCCATCCTTCTCATGCCTGCCTGCCTGCCTGCCCTGTCCCTTCCCCTGCCCCTGCCCCTGCCCCTGCCCCTGCCCTGCAGCTCACCCTCCCCGCATCTGCCTTCTCATACCCAACCCTGCCCTGCCCCTGCCCCTGCCCCTGCCCCGCAGCTCACCTTCCCCACTGAGGCCAGCTTCAGTACAGAGCTGCCCCTGGCGCGGGAGGTGTATGCCAAGGTGGGCTCCCCGCAGGTCACTCTGGCACAGAGGGAAGCGTCGTAAGCTCTCAAGTACTCCGGCCCCTGGCTGGAAGAACGGCGGGGGGCCTGTGTGCCGCTGCCAGCTGGCGCTCTGTGCCAGCGGCGGGCGACGCTCCGCCCCGGAATACACTCTGCCCCTAGGCCCACACCACCCAACCCTGCCCAACTGCGGTGCCGTGCTGCGCTGCGCTGCGCTGCGCTGCGCATGTGCCCTGCCCACCCTGCAGGCCATCCGTCGGATGATCACAAACGGCACCACCTGCGTGCAGCTGTTTGCCACCGTCCATTTGGAGCCCTGCCGGCTGCTGGCCGACCTGCTGGAGGAGGCTGGAATGAGGGCCTTTGTTGGCAAGGTGCGCCAGAGGCGGGGCTGTGGGCGTTTGTGGGCGAGGTGCGCTACATGCGGGGCTGAGGGCGTTTGTGAGGGAGGTGCGCTACAGGTGGTCCTGAGGGCGTTTGTTGGCAAGGCGCGCCAGAGTGCAGAGGCGTGTGTGTACGGGGGGTGTGAAGGTGGGGGTGGGGGTGAGGTTGGGGGCCCACTTTGGGGGGCTCTGCCAGCTGCCAGCTGCCGGCAGCAAGAGGAACACAAAGGGGCGAGGTTGGAGCCGGCTGGGGGCAAGATGCGCTGGCAATGGAGGGGGCAAGGGGACACAAAGGCCCTAAAACTCTAAACTCTAAAACCACACTGGGCCGGGGGCAGGGGGAACAGCAGGGCGGGGCGGGGGCACGCTCCCCCCCTGGCGCAGCTCCCAGTCTTGGCCCCCCGGGGGTGCCTCCCCGCGCCTGCCGGTGCTGTGATCGCCACCCTGCCGCCCTTTCTTCCTCTGCCCCTTACACCACCCACCACCCCCTGCAGCCCTGCGTCGACAGGGAGGCCCCTCCTGGGTGCCTAGAAACCACAGAGGAAGCGGTGGCAGGCACCGAGGCGCTCATACTGTACATCCGAGCCAAGGGTCTGCCCCGCCTGCAGCCCCTCGTCATGCCGCGCTTCATCCCCACCTGCACACGTGGCCTGCTGCGCGCGCTGGGCGACCTGGCGGCAAAGCATGACGTCAACGTGCACAGGTGGGCGGAGTGAGGTAGAGGTGCACAGGTGGCATTTGTGTGCGCTGCGTGGGTGCGCTGGGTGCGCTGGGCGACCCGGGTGGTGAGGCATGGCTTCTCACAAATTGGGAGATGCCGGAGGCGGAAGCGGCAGCAAGGTGGAGGTGCATGTGGGATGCCATTCAGCACCCTCCAGTCACGTACACGTCGTGGCATCTGTCAAGCAGGACCGTGTGCCGCCCACCCCTCCACCCCTGCCTCACACACGGCCGTGCCAACACGCCGCCACCTGTCCCTCCGACCGACCCTCCCAGCCACATCCACGAGGCACATGGCGAGGACGACGTCGTCCCCACCCTCCACCCCAGCCACTCTTTGTCTCCACCGGTGCACATGTGTACACGCGTGCACACGCCCACACACACCCTACCGCCCCCTCTTGCCCCTCTCCCCCCAGCCACATCCACGAGGCTTACGACGAGGAAGACTTTGCCCGTGCGCTGGAGGGGGGCGGCACACAAGTGGTGGACGAGGCGCGGGCCTACGACGCCGCTGGCCTGCTCACGAGCAAGGTGGGGCTGCACGCTTTCTTTCTTCCTGGTCCGCTGGGAGCGCTCCCTGGCAAGGCGGGATGGATGACGGGGATGTGGGTTGGCGATGGGAGCAAGGAGCTGGCGCCTGCGCACTCCCCCTGCTTCACCCCTTGCTGCCGGTGCCCCACAACTTGTTCTCTTGCCTGTATTTTGTGCTGCGTGACCCTCCTCTGCTCCTCTTCTCTGGCCACCAGTCCGTCTTTGCCCACGGCACGTCCTGCTGAGCAATGCGGAGCTGGCGCTGATGCACCCCGCTGTCCTCAGCCCCCGCCTCACCCAACGCTGCCTTGTTTCCCTCAACGCTCCGCCCCCTGCTGGCAGTCCGTCTACGCCCACGGCAACCTGCTGAGCGACGCTGAGCTGGCGCTGATGGCGGCGCGCGGCGCTGCCGTGGCGCACTGCCCCCTCTCCAACTTTTTCTATGCTGACAGCGTGCTGCCGGTGGCCAAGCTGCTGAGGATGGGGGTCAAGGTGAGGCTGGGGGAGTTTTTTTACGCTGGGCAGATTGGGCAAATAAAGCTCGAAGGTCGTCGCAGAGGCCAGGATGGGCAGCTTCGGAAGGCAAACGTGCAAGCTTGCTGCGGCAGCTTCACAGTAAGGCAGCACAGCCGTGTAGCAACTATGTCTGCGCTGCCAGCGTGCTGCCCGTGGCCAAGCCGCTGACATTGGGGGTCAAGGTGGGGCAGGGGGAGGGCGCTGGAGTGTCGGAGATGGCGAGGGGACGGCCCCGACAGGTGTTATGAACTTTGGGAGGTGTGAGAAGTTTTTTCACCTTGCATGCGGCTGCTGCTCCGCAGCATGTCATCTGAGGTGCACCAATTATGTTGGGAGGTGTTGTGTGTCACTACTAGGTCGGTGCTCCATCCCCACCCACAAGCCCGCAGTCGTTCCTGCCCCCAACCTGCTCCCCCGCCGGTACCTGGGTCGGGGCTGGGCACCGGCGTGTCCTGGAGGCTACGATGCAAGCATGACGGGGGCACACAGCACATGCAAACGACCCATCACACAACCGTTAGCAGCTGCCCTTGCAACCCCACAGGTGGGGCTGGGCACTGACGTGTCGGGCGGCTACGATGCCAGCATGCTGGGAGCGCAGCGCATGGCGGTGGTCGCCTCCTGGGCCCTCCACGCCCAGAGAGTTGCCGCGGCTAAAGACCCCGCCAGCCTGGCGCTCCAGCTGCAGCGCCAGCCTGGCGGCGACCCAGACGTGCTGAGCTGGAGGGACGCGCTGTGGCTGGCCACAGTGGGGGGAGCAGCGGCGCTGGGCATCCAGGTGCGTGCAGGGAATGGGTGGTTGGGTGTATGTTGTTGTGTGTTGGTACACGTTGACACGGGGCCGGCTGCTTCCTCCCCACATGTGCCGCAGCATCCGTGCAGTGCCGAGTGCACTCCCACGTGGGAGTGCTGGAGGGCAGACAAGAGTCTGTTCCTCCTGTTCCTTTGTTTTTTCTCTCTCTCTAAGCGTATCTATCTGGCATGCTCTCGCCACGCAGGAGAGGGTGGGCACGCTGGAGGTGGGCCGTGAGTTTGACTGCCTGCGGGTCGACCCCGGCAACGGAGCCGCCTTTGACCTCTTCCCCACCGTCACCCCCACCATCTTAGATGCGGTGAGGTGGCAGGGCAGCTGTGGTGACAGGAGGCACCGTGGCAGGGCCACATGCCTGCGGTGTCAAAGTGGCACGGGGCCTGCCGGCTGGTTGTGTCCACAGCCGACTGCGCACATCTCAGGCGCCGTCGCTGCCAGCAGGGCGCCCTTGCTTTTATGGCCCCCATGCAACAGGAGGGTGCAGGGCAGCGCGCGGAGTCGAGGTGCCCGGACCCCACCTATCGTCCTTCTCGTTCGCTTTGCAGGTCGAGAAGTTCTGCTGCCTCGGCGACGACAGGCACATCACGCAAGTGTGGGTGCAGGGCAGGCCGGTGAAGCGCCCTCAGTAGCCGCTGGTGCAGCGCGCTGCGCATGCAGGTGTTGTTGCAGCAGCACCAGCACTGGCTGGGCATGACTTACGATGTGCCCCGCATCGTGAGCGAACTGGGCAGCTTCCTCCCACCTGCCGTACGGCACTGCCTCCACCCATACAGTGCCCATCAGGCAACCGAAGTCGGGCCTCTGCTCTGGGGGCGTGAAGCCCCTGTGACAAAGACTGCTGTACCGTCCTCACATGTAACTTGCACCCAGGAGGTTACACATTACTCGAGTGCAAGCATCATGTTTCCGGGCGGTACAGTTCAGAAGCATCATCACAAGTCTGACGTGCAGTTCACATACAAGTAAACGCAAGTGCAGGTAGGGGACGTTCTGATACATGAAGGCGGAGCCGTCGGGGGGCCCGGCCGCCTGGCCACGGGGGCCCATGCTACTGCCGCTCCAACAGAATACGGTCAGCAGGCCAGTTGACTGTCATGGCGGCCGCCTACAGTGCTGCCCAGGTCTTTGCTCAGCCGAGGCGCCACATGAGCCGCCGGCTGAGACGCCCGCTCAGTCACCAGCCCAGACGTCCAGGGTGGACGGCATCAGAACTTGCTGTCGACAGACCAGTTGGCCGCCACGGTTGCCTTTTGCAGCGCCGGGTCGTAGGTGACGTCCATGGAGGTGATGCGGCCTGTGGAGCCCAGGCGGTACTTCTTGGTGCAACGCATCTGCAGATGGTGCATGGCAAGCGATAGTGTAGCTTAGGCAAATGGTGGGGCGGCGCAGCCTGCGGCCCCCAGGCGGTGCTCCTTGTTGCAACACACATCTGCTGTGCAAGGAAAGGTAGCCTGGGTCAATGCAAACAAAGGCATGGAGGCCATAAAGCCGGCGGAGCTTGACCATTTTCTGTCCACAGCCATGCCCGTGCTGGGCGCTGCTCACCTTGCCAAACACGGACTGCGCCCCGCCCGCGTCCAGCTTCACCAGCGTGCGCCGCCCGCCGCCGCCCTTGCCCTTGCCGCCCGCCGCCACAAACTCCTCGCACCGCTCCCCAAACAGCCACTGCAGGATAGAGGGAAGGAAGGGAGAAAACGATAAAGAAGGGATTCAGGTCGCAGTTACACCAGAGATGGTCGCCTGGCCCAGCGGTCACAAATTCCCTGCTGCGTTCACCAAACTCAGCATGAAAAGAAGAAGAAGGGCACAAAGAAAGAGCTACTGACAGCTGGCCTCCCGGCTGTCCGCCTGCCGGCATGCTCCTTGCAAGCACCCAGCACAACGCATGCCAGCGGGGGTGCTGGGATTTGTGCAGCACACCACTGCCACACCTGGGCGCTGCTGGGTAGTTGGGTGCTGGCCAAGCAGGCCAACAGGGACAATCACCGGGCTACAGCAACCAGGGGCTACGCAGCTCAAATCGAGCCCCGCTTGCTCACTCCCTGCACCATGCCTGGGCATGCCCATTTTGCTGCAACAATCAGATTGGAAGGCTGCATGCCCCTCACCCTGAAGGCCGCCGGGTCGATCGCGGCGCTAAAGTTGATGGAGCAGCCGCGGCGCTGCCAGGCCATGCCTGCAGGACATTGTGGGGCCGAGGAGCACACAAGATTATATGGGGCGCCTGCTGTGCCGGCAGATAGGCCAGGCGCCTTCGGGCCTCAACACATGGGTGCACCACCTCAGCAGGAGCACAAGAGGCACTTGACAAGTGATCCTCCTCTCAGGCAAGACCGCTGCCCCCAGCAGCTGGCCCAGCACCCACCTAGCGACATGTGGCCGCCCGCAGTCTTCAGAAACTCCATGCCCCGCTGCCGTGTCTGCTTGTCCAGCTCCTTCTGTGCCGCTGCTGCCGCCCGTGCCGCCGCCGCTGCCTCGCGGCCTCCCGCGCCGCCGCCCCGCTGTTGTTTGGTGGCAGTCGGGGCGTACTCTGCAGCCGCGGCAGGCGAGGGAATGGGGGGCGCATCACGCCGGTGGGTGAGCGCCGCAGGGAAGGTGGGTGGTGGGCTGAAAAGGCAGAGGGGAGAGCACCTCAGGAGCACTAGGCTTTGTGGGTGCTGGCCGCCTCACCTTCATCGGCGCTCGGGAGAGCATGGCAGCAGCTCAGCAGGGGCATGGCAGCAGCTCAGCTTGCCAGCACTTGTGCGAACAGCTGGGATGCAGGCACAAGGGGGCACCCATGCCGGCACCGCAGGCACTGCTGAGGCCGACCTTGAAGAAGTTGTTGGAGTAAGGAGGCAGGTGGCGGGGCGGTGGGGGTGGCCGCTGCTGCTGCTGCTGCCGCCACCGCTGTTCAGTGACCCTCTTGCCGCTGCTGCTGCCTTGGTGCATGCCTGGCGGGTTTCCTGAGGGTTACCCTGGCACTACAGGGAGCAGGAGCAGGAGCAGGGACAGGTGAGCAGGATGCACCCGGGTGCAAGGCGGGGAGGAGTTGTGGGGTGGGGCGAGAGCGGAGCCAGGCGCGGGCTGCATGTGCAGCCACCGGTGGCCATCCCCACCACCAGCTGCTCCATGTTCAGCACGTTCAGGGCCTGCAGCTGCAGCACAGGGTGCTGACATCACGCGCCCCCGCCAGGGCAGGCGGGCGGCGCAGGGGCGGGCGGCGGCACGGGCCAATCAAGTCACAAGCCCTCGGCGGCTTGCCTGCTGGACCCACGCACATTCTCAATTGCAATGACATCCTAAGAGCTGTGGGTGCCACTCTGGCGGGTGGCCAGACTGGCCAGAGCGCAACGTGCTCATCTCTGCATGTATTTGCTCTTTCATGCTTGTCAACTGACCCGTAGGTCCCGATCACATCATACATCACAGCAGAACCGCAGTGACAGGAGGGTCGCTCTGAGCGACATGGCGACGGCAACAGCGCAGGGCTGCCTGCAGCATCTAGCAACCATGGAGGACGCTGCAGCAGCGACAGCAGCTGGCGGCGAGCTCATTGGGGGGCTACTGAAGGCAGCCGGCCCGGAGCGGCTCTGGCGCCTGTCCCTCACTCCGCATGCAACACGGGTTGCAAGGGGCGGTTTCAGAGGCGGAGCAGGTGGCGCTGGCTGATGCAGACACGGTGGACGCAGCAAGCCCAGCATGGCCCCGTCCTGTCAGAAGCGCTCCGCTGCGCGATTTATTGCCTGACCGCGGATACTGGCTCGGGGCTCTCTCGAGCGCTGCTGAAGGGCTCGCGAGCACAGGCGTCTTCACGTGGCAGGTGGGGCGCTCCTTCCTGCAGTCTCCTGCCTGTCGTCTCCTGTGTGCGTCTAAGGCTGCCTGGCTGAACGCTGGTGCACTGTATTTGTGATGCGGACTATGCAGGGGCTGAACAGCACGGGAGGGCCCCCGGTCTCCCCTCCTGTGCACTTGCTGCAGCCGCCGCCCCTCGGTCGCTACTGCCGCATGGCTGCTCGTCCCTGCGGCCGTTGGCTGTTGCTGCCACTCTTTGCTGCTGCTCAGACTGCTGGTGTCAACAATTGTGCCCCTGCACGCCGCAGGTTCCGCAACTACCAGCCAGCTGTATCGCAGCGTTTGACCGCAGGCGCACCGCGTCGTTTGACCGCAAGTCTCTGTGGCGTGCCGCAGGTGGGTGTGCATCTCTGGCTGGCTGGCTGCTCATGTTTGACAGTTCAAGCCTTCTCGGACAGAGCAGCGTGAGGCTGCTTCTTAGCACGCGCTGCCGCCGGCTTGGCGCCTGCTGCCGCGGGGCCCCGCCACTTGTTGGCGCGCCCCCTTGCCCCCGGCTGCTCCCAGCCCCGCTACCGACCCCGTGCCTTCTGCCGCTCCCCCCCTCGCCCCGCTGCGCCGTGGGCAGAGCGCAGCACGTGCCTGTGCAAGCAGTGCGTCGCCGAGTCTATAAGGGCTTCGCACCCACCAGACGATCAGTCAATGCGCTGGCGTCCCCAGCACCCACCATCGCTTTCGTACTAGTTGATTGAGTCGGGTGCCCCCTTTTTCTCTCTGCCGACTCCCCTGCTCTGCAGGCGTCTCACCCTCCAGCACCCACCTTCGACACCCACGTCCACCCGCCCTCCCAGCGCCCGTCTCCAGCACCCACCTCCCCAGTGCTGCCAGCACCCACCTCCCCAGCGCTACCAGCACCCGCCTCCCAGCGTTGCCAGCACCCACGTCCACCCGCCCTCTCCAGCGCTGCCAGCCCGGTCAGGACCCGCTTGCAGCACCCAATAGCACTTGGCAGCGTTGCCGCTGCTCGCTGCGGCTGGATTGCTGCTGCCATCTGTGGGCAGTGGAAGCGGCAGCGGCAGCGGCAGCAGCGCAGCCAATACAATGTCGGCGCACCTAACCATTAGCGGGCTGGAGAGGCTTATGGCAGGCACGGACGTGTCCTTTGGGGTGGGTGTTTGGCTGATCAGCGGCCGCGTGGACGCTGCCATGCTAAATGCTGTCGTCGGCATTCAAGCGCTGCGTGCGGGCATCCAGCTGCACGGCTACAGCACCGCATTGGATACGGCTATGCTGACGCGTCAGCGGGCATCACTGCTGAGGAAGTAGAGGCAGCGCTGTTCCACGGCATCAGAGACCGCGACGAGCAGCTGGCCATGCTTGAGCTGTCACATGGCATCCTGGTGACGGAGCACCTGCTTAACAAACTTGTTTGCCAGAGCTTCCTGTTCCCGACTGTGGCCAACAGCTGGGGCAACCTCTGGACCTGCGACAGCATCGACAACCTCATGAAGCGCAACCGGCCTCCCAACCTCCTGGCTGTAGGTGCGCTGGTTGCAGTGACCAGGGCGCTGCCTCCTATTGCCATTGCCTACACAGCGCACTCCTCACCAAATCACGCCACACTACTCCGTTCTCCTCCGCTCTCCTACGCCCTTGTGTCCTTCCCTGGGTGCCTCGCTGCGCCACCATCCTCCCACCCCGCCTGCAGGTGTTTCGGAGTCAGCCCGTGGGCCACTGCTGATGTCCATGAGCCTGTCCGGCGACTGCTGTGGCCAGCCCTTTCGCCCAGAGGTGCGGGCGGTCAAGTGGGGAGGCGTGCTGTAGCAGCCCTGCAGTATGCCTTTGACCATGCGGTGGGGCGTGCCTCCCTGTTGTTGTGCCTGGTGCGCCGGCCTGATGTGCTTGCCGAATGTGCCAGCATGCCTGCTGTGATCGCCCGACGCCTGCCTGCCTGCCCGCCCGCCAGGGCCCTCCCATCATGCCATCAACCTAGATAGCACCCCCTCTGTGGGCACAGGTGTGGCTGGCATGCTTGGAGGCGCTGACGGATCGCGAGTACACCGAGAGCATCGCTCGCAACTACGCCATGCTGGACTGCATGCCCGAGCGAGAGCTGACGGCGGCTGTGGTGTCCCTCTTCCATCACTCGCCGCTGACTACACAGCTGCAGCAGCGGGTGATGGAGACGCTGGGAGTGGCGCCAGTGTGCACCTCCATTCCCGACGTGCTGGCGCTGCAGCTTGCAGAGCAGCGGCCGCTTCAGCGGGAGTTCTGGGGCATGCTGGAGGTGGTAGGTAAGCTGTGGGCAGTGGGCACGGGTGTTGGGTTCGATGTGCCAATGAACTGCATCGTGATTTCCTGCCTTGCCCCGCCCTGCACAGCCCTGACCTGCCCCTCCTGCCTGCCTTGCCCGCCCTGCCCCTTTACAGTGACTGCGGCCGGCTTCGGGCACCTGGTGGATGCAGCGGCGTGCACTGCGTTCTACAAGGTGCGCATGGTGTTAGCCGCGCCAGCAAGCCGGCGGCACCGACAATGCAGTAACTGCTTGGCTCGTAATTGACCATCCTTTGCAATAAACCTTGCCCACCACCTCAGTCGGTTGATTTCTTTTGAAAGCCTGCACATGACGCAGCCACGGGCACTGGTGCATGCTGGACAATTGAGAAAGCCCCTTTTTTATCCATGCTGCAGCAGCAGCTGCACGGCCTGGACGCGCTGCAGCACTACGAAGTCATCCAAGCTGAGCCATTGGCAGGTGAGAATGCTCAGAGGGACAGGCAGGAGGACAGCTATACTGTGTCGCCCACAAGCTGGTGCGGGTGATGCAGCATGCATTGCCGGTCTAAAGCTGCCACCAGTGCACAGGCCTACCTGCAGGCCACTTGACAACCACAGCGCTGCCCGGTAGCTGCACTCGTCTCTGCCGCCTCTGTTTTTGCAGGCGATGCGGCCAGCTCTGATGCATCCACTGGCCACAACTACCGCCAGTTCTACCGGCCCTTCAGCCGCCTGATGCACCCGGATCAAGAGACACAATACAAATCGCAGCTGCGAGAGCTGCAGCAGGAGGTACAGGTGCGCTCGACCTTACCACCGTTCAGGGCCTAGCATGGAGGAGCGTGAGGCAGCAGAGGTGGGTGAAGGAGGGTGGGAGGGCAGTGGTGGCACCAGGACTGGAGGGGAAGGCGGCCGTCTCCAACGACGGGTAGCCTCCTCCCCCTTACATATCTATCGTTTCCCCCCCTCCTACTCCTGCTGCAGGTGGTGTTCAAGGCGGCCCAGCAGAATGCTGCGCAGCTGGCCGACCAGGACGCCCAGGTGCGGGCGGTGCTTGTTGTGTGTGTTGAGACGGCCATGGGCTGCATGGCACTCCCGCCCTCCGTTCCCCTGGCAGACAGCCGCATGGCCGCTGCCCACCCACCCACACCACCCCCGCCCTTGGCACCTTCCCCCCCCACCGCTGGGCGTGCAGGGCTACTTTGACGCTGCCACTCCCGCCGAGGCTGCGCTCAAGATTGCAAGGCTGACGGATGACGGCCTGGAGACGGCATACGAGGTGGGGTGGGTGGGCGGGCGGGCGTGCCGGCAGGCCGGCAGTTGTCTGGGTGCCCTGTGCTGGGCGGGCCCGTCTCTTTACTTGCGCACCGCTGCCGTTGAGCTGCGGTCCCCCAGGGCGTGGGAGGCGCCTTGGTAATGGGGCCTCGGCTGGTGCAATGCCCATGCAGGGTGCCCCTGCCCCGTGCCCATGCCCCAGTCAGCTCCCCCACGCAGCCAGCCTGGCAGCCCGCCAACCGCCCACCCACATGCCCCGCCCCGCCCCC
>JAPTJF010000028.1:181146-250700 GCA_029339195.1 Micractinium sp. NFX-FRZ
CGGCCTGGAGACGGCATGCGAGGTGGGTGGGCGGGCGGGCGTGCCGGCAGGCCGGCAGTTGTCTGGCTGCCCTGTGCTGGGCAATGCCTGTGCTTTGAGCTTGGGTGTTGTGTTGTGCCGTACTGTGCTATGCTATGCTATGCTTTGTTGTGATGAGCTGCGCCCACCAACCGCCCACCCACATACCCAACCCCCGCCCCCCGCTCCTGCCCACCCCCACACTGGTCTCTGCAGCACTTCCAAGTGGCCTGGCGCCCCCTAAGCATCCTAAGCGGCCGGGCGGCGTCCCTCATCCGTTGCCATCTGCGCGAAGCCTTTTACGTCCGAGTGGGCGCCAAGAAGGAGCAGCGGCGGGCTTTTGAGGTGGGTGAAGGAGGGTGGGAGGGCAGTGGTCACAAGGGGTGGACCAGGGGTGGACCGGTGGCACCAGGACCGGAGGGGAAGGCGGCAGGGCCAAGGACCCTGTTCTTTTTAAAGGAGCCTTAACACGTGTTTGGGCCCGCCCTAACACTCTGCCCTAACACTCTTGATGTCGCAGGCAGGCAGGAAGGCTGTGGCAGCAGCAGCGTCAGCGACAGCACAGCCTGCCGGCAAGAGGCGGCTCTCCACCGCTGAAGCGGGAGCAGAGGCGGTGGCCCCATCGGCAGCAACGGGCCGCGGCAAGAGGGTGCGAAAGCCCACCACCAAGGCGGCAGCAGCACTGGTCCTCCAGCAATGGGGGGCGTAAACGCCAGATGCACGGGCACGCAGTTCCATGATCAGCCCTCAGTCGCCGGGCTTTAGGGTCGGCTGTGCCTGGCTTGCCAGGCGGCTTCCGGTGATGGTGCCACTCTGCACTGATTACATCCCACTGCAAATGAACTCTGAGAACCCCTTATTCCGACTGCATTTCGCTTAGCACACCATTCTGCACACCATTCATTGAAGCCTCACTGAAGCCAAGCTGGCACTGCCATGCTGGCAGGTGTGGCCAATCTAGCAATTGCACCGCCACCAACAGCCCTCTGCCACCCCTCAATGCGCCAGTGATAGAGCTTGTGATAGAGCCATGTTTGATCAACCAGAATGAGTAAATCAACACACTTTGAATGTAGGTTACTTGTGTAATATAGAGAGAAACACTACCCCCCAGTTACTTTGCCTTTGCCACCGCCCACGCGACACACAAGTGCTCTCCTGCTACCTCCTGCTGCTGTTGCATACAATGTTCCAGCCTGTTGCCAAATTCAAACTGATGATGACTTTGTGTTCCCAAGCCACTTTATCAGGTGTGTTTGCACAATTAGTGTTCCATTATGAGGTTGTTTGTTCAGCAGGGGCGGGCCACCGGCACTGTGGCCTGGCAGAGCGGCAGTGCACCGAGCGGTTGCCCTTGTACCGAGCGGTTGCCCTCTACAGGCCTGCCAACCTGCCGCATCGCCAGATGCAACGGCCGCCCCTGCTGCTGCGTAGGTCCGCTGGAGGGAGGGCGTGCTACTAGCGGCATATGAACCAAGGCTACAGGCAGGTGACACGAGCTGCTGCAATGGCCAGCCTTCCAGCTCGGTGTAGGGTGACGATATAAATTGTCCATAATGCGAAGCAGGCCGAGCGGGAACGGAAGCATGGCAGCCAAAGAGCCGGAGGGGAACGGCGCGGCCATGGTGATCAGTGCATGCTAGCCGAGACGCGAGACACAAGATTTGAGTTTCACACTGACGCCGCTGAGCCCGCTGCGCCGCCTGCAGGGCGACGCCGCCACCACTGCCGAGGCCGCCGCTATCAGGGGTAGGCGAACCTGACGACTGTCACATCAACTTGCATGGCAATAACCACCTCGTCATGAGCAGTAGCAAATGTAAATTATTGGGATGGAAGCAGGACAGCCCATCCATGCCGCTCGCTGGGCGCTCAAGAGCAGCCAGCATGCAGCTTGCCCACGCAGCAGGGATGCCATGTCCAATGCCAAAGGCGGTCTCCTTGCTCCTTAGAGCGCGTCTCTCGTGTTTCAACCGCGCAAACCCTAAAATTGTGCGAGCATGTATCGCACGCTGGTGTTGGCGGCAGCAGCGGCCCTGGCCGCCGTGCTGCTGGGCGGAGCAGTGCTGCCCACCACGCTCACACTCTGGAGCCTGACCAGCGTTGGCTGGCGCCTGTGGCACGCAACGGGCAGTGCCGCCTTCGTGCCCGTGCCGGGCGCCAAGGATGTGTACAGGTGAGGCTGTAGCGTCGGGACGGCGGCGCCGCCATGCTCAGCACCCCGCCAGGCGCTTCCCCCTCACTGGGTGCCGCTAGCTGCCACACTACCTGCCCCGCCCCACCCACCCGACCACACCATACCTCTCGCCCCACCAGACTGGACCTCTGGTGGCGCCCTGCCCCCGTCGCCATTGTGCCCCTGACTGCCTTCCTGGTCAAGGACGGGCACAGCTGGGCGCTGGTGGATGCGGGCGCCCCAGACAGCTGGTCCCAGTCGTATGCCACTCACCTGGTCCAAGCGCTGCAGAAGACCCTGCCTCGTGGGGACCGCCTGCAGGCCATCCTGCGTGAGCTGCGGCGGGACAGGCGGGGGTCTGACCAGGGTCTGCTGGGCTGGGCTGCCTGCTAGGCTGCTCCGTTTGTGCCTGGGGTGCATCGCTGCAGCGGGGCATCGCCAGAGATGCGGGCCAACCCGAGTTGCCTGGCGCTGGTGGCCTGTGCTGCCAGCTGTCTCTGCCAGTGGCTGGGTGCCTCTCTCCCTGGTTCACCCAGCAGTAATCTTCAGTGTTGAATGCCCCCCCCGGACAACAACTGCCGCCGTCCTACAGCGGCCCCGCTGCTCCCCACGCACCTGCAATTGCCCTCACTGTTCCCCATGACGCTCCATCGTTTTGCCCACTGCTCCCAACCCGACAATGAATCTGCAGTGACCCACGCCCACCCCGACCACACGGGTGCCATCCCCCAGCTTCTCAAGCTCTTCCCCCAGGCTGCTGTGGTCGCCCACAGCAGGGAGGGTCCGTTCCTCACGGGCCAAGCCGACTACCTGGCCCCCGCCTCCATGCTCCAATCTGCCATGCAGTCTGCCACCCTCCTGCCCCGCAGCTCTGCCAAGGTGCGTGCGTCTGTCTGTGTTGTGGTGTGTGCATGTGCGTGTGTTTGTGGGCCGCTCTTGGAAGGAGCAGGGGCTGCCCCAAACCAGGCACCAGAACGCTGTGAACGCTGCCAGCACAGTGTGCGTGGCGGCGTTTACGTTTGTGGCTGGAGGCACAATGTCATGTCATGCACGCCAGCCTTCACAGGGCGACGTACGCGTGAGAGGAGGGTGCATTGCATTCAAACCCTGGCTGCTGCTGCTCCTGCTGCTGCTGCTGCTGCTGCTGCAAGTTTGGCCAGCTGCTGTGCCAGCGCAGCTGCCTGAGCTCGCCTTGTTCAGACAGAGCTGACTCACCCGTGCTTTGCTGCCACCTCCGCCTCCGGCTCACTCCGCAGGTGCCTGAGGACCGCCTGCACCTGCTGCAGGGCGCAGATGGCGGCAGCCTGCGTGACCACGGCTTCAGCAGCCTGAGGCGCGTGCCCCGCAGCAATTGATTCCAACTGCGTGTAAAGTCCACGGGGACCGAGCAGAGGTCTCATGGCAGCTGCGCCTCCTGGCTGTGTGCTGCCGCCTCTGTAGCTACGTGGTCTTTCGAGGCTGTGTGCCGCGGTGCCATGTGCTGCACGACTGCCCCCACTGCCCTGCCCCGCCCTGCCCCGCCTGCCCTGCCAACTCACCTGCTGTCTCCACCTCGCCCGCCTGCCCCCTGCCTGTCCGCAGCTGGCTGCCCACCCCTGGGCACTCGCCCGGCCACGTGGCATTCCTGCACCACCCCAGCGGCACGCTGCTGGCCGGCGACGCCCTGCACAACACCTTCCCGTCCCTCTCCTTTGCCAGCGGTTTGGAAGCGATCATCACCAAGCCCCTAGCCTGGGCTTCCGCTCCAGCCCTGCGCATGATGCTGGCACCGGCCCGCCTGGCGCTGCAGGGCGCACTGACCAGTGCTGGCCTGAATGGCACAGCGCTGAGCGCGCTGAGCTCTGGCAGCCTGCCTGCCGGCGCCAGCTGGCGTCACACCACTGCTAAGCTCATCACCAGTGCAACACCCTGGAGTGTCACACCCCTGCCAACGCCCTCGGGTCAAGGCCAGGTGCTGCTGGGTGGGCCAAGCTGGTGGGGGTGTCGGGGGCCAGGCAGCGGGAAACTGCTACTGTACTCTGTGCGTCTTGTGCGCTGAAAATGCCACCCAGCCGCTACCCTCGGCACTCCTATGCCGTGTTGCCTACAACCGCCCAGCAATTCGGACCTCCATGTGTCAAATTCCGTTTGCCTGCATCCGCTGCCTGCCCACCGCTCCCCACCGCAGGTTGTGTGGACAGTCAAGCCCATGCGCATGCTGCCGGGCGTCAGCGTCCATGTCGCCCCAGCCTTCATCTGCCCCAAGCCACAGTAAGCATGCCGCACAGCTGCAGTAAGCATGCCGCAGAGTCTACAGAAGTTTCACTTGTTACACAGCCCGGAGCCGCTGTGTCAAGCTGCTCTTTGTGGCGCATGAGCGGGGTTCGTGAGGGTTGTAGTTGATGGTTGATGGCGCTTTTTCAACGACGAGCGGCAGCCAGGCTGACCCTTTGCCTGTTTCGCACGTGCGCCCACTCTCCGCAGCTGCGATGTCGAGAAGGGGCTGCGCAGCCTGTGCCGCCTGGCAGGCGCCGGCAAGTGGAAGCGGGTACTGATGGCACACGATGTAGGGGGCAAGGGGATGACGGCCGACTCGCTGGCGGCGATTGCCGCCCGCCTGCCCGCCTGTGGCGGCAAGAGCATCTGAGAGGCTGTTTTACGTGAACAACAAGTGTGATGCTGAATAATAAATGCGTTGCTGGGGATGTCAATGCTTGATAAGGGGCTTTCATGTACATTTGAGCAAAGCCAGGGAAGAGCCACGTCGCCACTGCCGGCTGCCACCTGGGCGCCAGCATTGCTGCCTCATTCCATGTCAAGGAGGGCGTGCAGGGTCTTCATGCATGTCAGGGAGGGTGAATCGACCGCCGGCTCGCTTGAACACGCTCGGGCAGGTTGTTGGCGGCTTCGCGGCGCCGGAGAGCTGGGCGGCGAGCGTGTTGCTGTGCGCGGCCAGGTCCCTGTTTAAAAGGCGCCAATGAGAAGCATCGGACGTAGCGGCAGCCCGGGCGCGGGACGCGCGCCGCTGCTCCTCAGCGCACTGCTGCTCCATACGGCCTGTGCTGTCAGGGTGGAGGTGCGCCTCCTGTTGCCGAACATTATGCCTGAGATGCCTGCACACGTTAGTGCGCCTTGGGCCTGCCGCTGCCGCCAACCGACGCCCACCTGCCGCCGCTGCCTCCTGCCTCATCCCGTCCCTCGCGGCTGACCCTTTTGCAGTGGAACGTGACGGGCCCCTACGCCAACTTTCCGTTTGGATCACCGCAACCTCCCTTCATCCTGCGAAACATGGAGGGCACGGCAGCAGACCGCGTGGTGATTGTGACAGACAGCACAGGCAGCGGATGGGCGCTTGCAGCCTATGAAGCTGACACAGGTGTGCACAGGTGCATTGCATGCAGCCCCATCACTTTTTTTTCAGGTTTGCTAACTGTCCTCACCCTGCTGCCGTGCGCTGGCTGCAGCCGCTCTTCCTGCACTGTAGTGCCCTGCTCGCTGCCGCTGGTGCGCTGGCGCCCAGCCTGCCGAGTGCCCCACCCTGCCTGTTGTGTCGCCCTCCCTCAACCCTTCCTCCCCTGCAGGCAAGCAGGCCTGGAATTCCACCGTGGCTAGCCCCGCCGGCAGCAACGCGGGTGCGGGCACGCTATACACGTTGACCAGTGGCACGCCGCACTCGCAGCAGCAAAACAACACGCTAGGAGACATGCTGTTTGTGCAGCTGGGAGGCTATGTGGTGGCGGTGAATGCGTCGGATGGCAGCACCCTCTGGCAGCACGCCACATACAACCAGAGCACGCCGCGCATCACGGCATACGGGTGGGCGGGGTGGGGCCGTGCCTACGGCCCGCGTGGGGCTATAGAGTGTGTGGCAGAAGCGCCGGCATGCCCAACTGCATGTTGTGGGGAAGCTGCGGTTGCTGGTGGCAGCTGGGGCCGCAGCTGCTCGAGTGCTTGTGCTGCATTTGCCTGGCGGGTGGCCTGCTGCACTGCTGCTCGGCTTAGCTCGCCGCCGTGCCCACCACCTCTCCTCACCACCGCATGTGTGCCATATCAGGGCTGCCTGCCCGCCCGCACCTGGCGCAGCCCTTGGGGAGGGCTCCTGGGGAGGGCAGTGGCTTTCGAGCTGCCTTGCACGCATGTTTGCTGCCCGCAGCTGTCTCCCGCTGCCGCCGGGCGCCTCTTCTGCCCACATCGCCGTGCATCGCCTCACTTCACCCTCCTGGCCGCCTTCTCCCCTCTCCCCCCCCTGTTGTGCCGTCCGTAGTGATGCCGACCACCCTGGCGTCGTCTACCTGACCTCCCCTTTCATCGACACCAGCCGCCCAGTGCCCACGCCAGTGAACTACATCGAGGCGCTGGACGCCGCCACCGGAGCCCTCAAGTGGTCCAACTTCACGGCGCCGCCGCCCAACTCGGGCCTGGCGGCGTCGGACACAGCGGCCGCCTGGGGCGTGACGGCCCTTCCCGGGCTCGCCGTCTACGCGCAGGGAACCCGCCTGTACGGCCTGTCAGCTGACAACGGCACGCAGCTGTGGGTGATGGTCGTGTCGGCGGGGGCGGCGGCAGGCAGCGCTGCCAACGTGACGTCAGTCACGTATGTGGAGCCCTCCCTGCCGGCCCGCCCATACGCTGTGGTCCTGCTGGGGTCGGCCACGTGGGAGCAGACGCGCTACATGGCTTACCAGTTCAACGGCACAGCGGGCCAGCAGCCGGCGGTGCTGTGGCAGATGAGCGGCAACCAGAACTTTGAGGGCAGCCTGGCGTTTGACCTGGCGCGGCTGGGGCTGGCGCTGCCGCAGGTGTCAATCTACGACAACCTCTTCATCTCCTGGTCCAACCGCACCTGTGAGTGGGGGTATGGGGGGGACGGAGGGTGCCGTTTTGAGTGGAGGGGTGGCTGGGCCGGGACGGCAATCTCCGCATCTCCTGGGTTAACCCGACCTGTGAGTGGGGAAGGAGGTATGGCGGGGTTTGTGGTTGTGACCAGAGCGCAGGAGTGGGACACGGCGGGTAGAACCACAAGGCATGTGGCCTGTCGCCTTCAACGGCCACACCCAACCTCCTTTCCTCCCGCCTCTGCAGCTTACAGCATGTGCTATGGCGGCAAGCCCTCGTACACCAACCCGTCATGGTGGCTAACCCTGCTTGCCGTCTCCTCTTCTGCTGCAGCCTACGACATCTACAACGGCGGCAGGCCCAAGTACGACACGTACATGGTGGCCCGCTCCCTGGACAAGGGCGCCCCCGTGTGGGCCGTCAACCTCACAGATGTGGGCCTGTCGGGCGTGCCCGTGTCGCCGCCCACGGTGCAGCTGGGTGTGCTGTCCTTTGTGACCGGCGGGCAGATGGTGGTGATGGACGCGGGCAGCGGCAAGCTGCGCTACATGGTGGAGGCAGGTGCGGGGGCGGGGTGGGGGGCGGCGGATTGGGGTAGGGCCAGGGTGCTTGTCCTGAGTCCAGGGTGCTAGTCGTTCGTGGCTGATGCTCAGGTTGCGTGGTGGTGAGCGCTGGCAGCGGCAAGGTCCGCTGTGCGGTGGATGCTGATGTGATGAGCGGTGTGTGCGCACGGTTGGTTGGTTAGTTGGTTGGGTGGAGTGGGGACGAGGGAAGACCAAGAGGAGCTGCTGCTGTGGCGCCGCTGTGCCACATGCCACATTGCAGGCAGGAGCGTCGGGCAAGCCTGGCTCATGCGCCTGGCCATGGCACCAGTCGTGTCACTGCGGATCTGCTCTCCCCACTGCTGTCCCTTGCACCTCCCCACTCCTATCCCTACCTTGCCTGCAGAGCCGTACCAGCCGCAGGCGCAGGGCGGGCAAAACAGCTACGTGCCCACCACCACGTTTGCCAACTGCCTAGGCCAGCTGGCAGTGGTGCGGTGCCTGGATGACACCAACCCGGGGACGTTGTGTGTGTACAATGGATATGACAAGCCCTGCACCAGCGCAGCAACGCGGCAACGGCCGGCCCTGGGCAGCACACTAGCGGGAGCGTTGCTGGCGGCGGCGGCTGCGGCGATACTGCTGTAGTGCTGAGGCCTGCGCTACGCCAGTGTCGGTTGTGGCGCAGCGGGCTGGAATTGCGCCCGTTGACTGCGACTGTCATTATTCCTCATGTTTGACTTATATGGCCCCTGTGTCTGACCTGACTGCTGACCCCCGATAAGTAAAGCAACATCCCGCAGACACATGGCAGCAGCAGGCTGAGAAAAGGTGCTCCAGGGGTGGCAGAGCAATTCACAGAGGCAATGTGCTGCAGATTTCTGCTTGGGCCTCACGTATCTGCCAGCGGGCTTGAAGAAATGACAAGTTTGGAGCGGAGGATGGCAGCAGAGAGTGTGTACTCAGATGCGGCAGTGCAGCTGGCAGTGCCGGTGCCACCGCCCGCCATGGCGCGCCAGGTGGAGAGCGGCTTTGTGCTGGGTCGCTGCGGGACGTGCGATGCAGGACACGGGGTTCAATCGCATGCCGCATCAAACCTCAGTGCCGGCGATCGGTTTGCAGCGAGGCGTGTCTCGCCGTCTACAAGTGTTTGGCAGGGGCGGGGCCTCCGGCCATCGAGGGGAGATCCAAAGGGACTGACAGGAACGCCGAGATTGCAGTGAGCGCGGAGGGCGGGCCCCTAGCAAGCATCACCCCGTCGCCTTCCGTCGTCCGCCTCTGTCGCCCAGGCCCAGCCGCCCAGGCCCAGCCGCAAACTCACGCCTGGCTAGGGACCCGACCCTGTCCAGCAAATCTAAAAAATCAACTCAATCGTGTTCTCTATTCCTTCGCTGCAGGTAGCTGGTATTGTACCAAGGGCTGGGGATGGCGGCTGGCCCAGCCGCGGCACCGGCCATGGCATGTGGTAGCCCCCTCCTGCAGCCGCCCGTGGCGGCACAGAGTGTGGTCCCTGCTGCCGTGCCTCCCTCAGTCGCAGCTGCTCTCAGCTGCAGTGAGACGCCAGCGCGGGCTGAGGGCGTCTTCCCAGGGCCTGGGATCGGCAGCAGCCTTTGGGGAGTGCAGGTGCGTGTTGTCGCTCCCGCCTCTTGCAAGCACTTAGATACATATCTCTTGCTGGCACCTGCACCCAGCACACCGCACGCCAGCATGCCAGCATGCACTGCTGCCCAATGGCACCAAAATTGCTAAGACACGCAGATGACCTTTACCTGTGCCTCCCCACCTCCCTGGATGCAGCTCTCCCTTTTGGGCAAGGCAGTGCCCGCCTGCCCGCCCACGTTGTCCCAGCGCGCGGCTCTGATCGGTGCTGACCTGGCGCTCATGTGGCACCTCATCCGTGAGCAGCGCGTGCAGCAGTGCAAGGCGCAGGAGGCTTCCCGGCAGGAGCAGGCGCAGCAGGAGGCAATGGATGCTGCCCGGAACGAGGTGGCAGGGGAGACAATAGAGCAGCTGCAACACAGGCTGTTCAGCAGCCGCGGCCAGGGAGGAGCGCCACCTCCGCTGCCTGTGGCACAGCAGCAGCTGGAGGAGAAGAGGCTGAGGTGTCGCCGCCAGCTGGCAACGTTGCGCCAGCTGGCAGACGGCGGCGCCCTGCACTTCAAGGCGCTGGCCCGCCTGGAGCGATACGTCGCGCTGCTGGAGCAGCAGGCACAGCAGGCACAGCAGGCACAGCAGGCGGGCCGGGAACCGGGAGTACAGCAGCAGCAGCAGCGGCAGCAGCTCCCGATTGGGCAGGCAGCAGAGCAGATGGGGAAGGGGAAGCAACGGGAGGCTGCCCACCCGCAACTGCTGCAACAGCAGGACGCTCAGCAGCAGCAGCAGCAGCTAGGAGAGCAGCAGCAGCAGCAGCTAGGAGAGCAGCAGCAGCAGCAGCAGCAGCAGCAGCTAGGAGAGCAGCAGCAGCAGCAGCAGCAGCAGCAGCAGCAGCAGCAGCAGCTGGAGGTGGCAGCTGCCACAGCCATCCTCACTCCAGAGGGGTGCAGCTCCCGCCTCAATTTTCCTCAGGCAGCGTACTGCAGAGATGCCGCCCTGCACCGCCAGCTGGCTGCCCTCGACCTGCCCCAGCTCACGGCACTCCTGCTCTCGCTGCTGCACCCACAAGCGGGAGGGGAGGCACAGTCAAGCGGGCAGGCAGAGGCGGAGGAAGGGCGGCAGTCAAAGCGGGTGAAGCAGGCACAGCAGGCACAGCAGGCGTTGCGGCGTCAGCAGCGGGCGTCAGGCAGCGAGCTCGAGGCTGAGGCCACTGCCACGCCCAGGTGTGTGGTTTGCGTGGGCGCAGGTTTGCGAGGCGGATGCCAGGCGTCGGCAGTCGCAGCAAGGAGGGGAGAGGGCACGACTATGCACGTGGCGCGCGCTGTCTATGCTTGAAATAACGCATGCTGATAGCATCGCAGCTCACCGCCCTTACCTTTCCCACCGGTTTGCACCACCAGGGCTGCCACGGAGAGGTGCAGGTTCGAGGGCGGTGGCAGCGTGCCAGCCGCTACCTCAGAGCAGGAGCTTTCCCCGCAGCTGCCAGCCGCCGACGCTGGCAGGCGCAGGCCGCGGTCGCCTACTTCGACGCCCACCGCAGCAGCAGCAGCGGCGGCAGCAGCAGCAGGAGCGACCCCTGGAGAGCCCCTGCCAGTGAGATCCTTTGGGGCGAAACGGCAGTGCATGCAGGCAGCAGTGCTGCCGGCGGCGGCAGAGTCGGTGCAGCAGCAATGGATGGAGGGAGAGGGGGACCGCGTCGGAGCGGCGCTGCACCGAGCTCTAGGGGCGGTGCAGCGCATGATTGCAGTGGCAGATGGTGCTCTTGCTTTGCAAAAGCGCAAGTAGGGTGCTGCAGCCGGCAGGCGCATGAAGGCGAGATGGATGCATCTGCTGCTGGCCCCTGGAGAGTCTTCAAGGTGTTTTCTGCTTCCAGACCTGTAATGTAGCACATTGGAGTGCATGACAGATGTAACCGGTTTGAAAGACATCAGACTACAGCCGCTGCTCAGTGTCCGCGGGCGACCGCACCTTACCTCGGCCGCCGCCGCCGGGTGGAAAGAGCGATGCAGGGTTTTGTGCGGGCAATCAGGCAATGCTTCCCGAGCGGCTGGTCAATCATAGGTATAGCCGTGCCACTTGGCGAGGTACGTGGGAGGCGCAGCTCCACCACTGCACGCTCGCAGAGTGAGCCACTCGGTCCGGCTGGCGCTATTACCCGCGGCGCAGACTGGCGCAGCCATAGAGGTTCCGAGTGCGGCTTACAGGAGGTGAGGGCGGTACCCACGCCAAACGTGGGCTTGTATGGATGAGGCCACCGCTGCGGCACCGCCCTCCCGCCTTCCTCCGCCGTTGCTTGCAGCTGCAAGCTGGTCTCACCCCTTGCACCTGCAACCAGGATCCCTCAACCATTTGAAGAGCTCCATTGACCCAGCACCTTTCCATGTTTGCATGCAGGCATGCAAAGTGCGGCCATCACGGCACTTCCGGCAGCAGCACCAGCAGGGGTGTTCCCGTTCCCCGCCGCCGCTGCTCCGATGGCCGGCCTGAACAGCCGGCCGCAGCTGCAGCTGCAGCTGGTGATGCAGGAGGGCGCCATCCCTGCTGCCGCTCCCGCTTCAGTGGCGCAAGCCCTCCGGAGCCTGGACCGCCCTGCTCGAATCCAGGGCGCTGCGGGGCCCAACCCTGCCGGGCTGTGGGGCGTGCAGGTGGGTTGCTGGTGTGGCAGAGCTTGGATGAACACACGTTTCGCCATGACGGGCTCCTTTGGTTGCGCAGGCATGACAAGTGCATTGCAGAGCACCGGCACAGCACACCGCTATACCTTTATCATTGCCCTGCCCTGCAACCCTGCGCTCATGCACATTTCCTCCCAATGACTCCCTGCCCGTCCAACCCCTTTCTTCCTGCAGCTAGTCGGCACCGGCGCCGCGGCCCTCGTCTGCCCACCCGTGCTGTCGCAGCGTGCAGCGCTGGTGGGTGCTGACCTGGCGCTCATTTGGCTGCTGGTCCGCGTGCAGCAAGCCAGCTGGAAGCCGCTGCCACAGCCGCAGCAGCAGCAGCAGCTGCGGCGTGCCGCTGCCGCAGCCATCACCCCAGGAGTGTGCCAAGCGCGGCTGAACTTCCCACAAGCAGCCTACGGCAGGGACACAGCCCTGCACTGCCAGCTTGCCACGCTGGAGCCACCTCAGCTCACCTCCTTCCTGGACTCTGTGCTGCCTCGGCCCCTGCTAGGCTACATCCCCGCTGTTGCCAGCACGCCCCCTCAGCTAGCAGAGCCACAGCCGCAGCGTGCACCTACGCCAGCAGCTCAGCAGCAGCCGCAGCGGGCAGCTACGGCAGCACCTAAGCAGCAGCAGCAGCAGCAGCAGCAGCAGCCGCAGCTTGCAGCAAGGCCGCCGGCTCAGCAGCAGAAGAAGAAGAAGAAGAGCAGCAAGCAGAGCCTGCCCGCTGCCGAGCAGGAAGGCAGAGGAAGCGCGGTCCCCAGGTGCGCAGGCATGGAGGGGCCGGACGTGCATGTGCCTCTGCTACTGCAGCACCGAGCGATTGCGCTAGAGAGCACTCGGGTGGCTGCAGGCTGTAAGCAGCACAGCAGCTGGCTTCACAGTGATACTCAGGTCCCAACTCACCGCACACTTCCCTGCGCCCCGCTCCCTGCTTCTATCCTGCTGCCCTGCAGCCGTGACGTGGCGGCGGCCGGGCCGGTCGTCGAGCGGCGGCGGCGGGAGGGCGCGGGCAGCCGGCTGGCCGCCCTGCTTGAGCAGGAGCACTCTGCCAGCCTCATAGGCAACCGGGCCAGCAGGCGCAGCCAGTCTGCTGAGCCAGTGCTGCCCAGAGGGCCTTCCGCAGAGCCAGAGGGGAGCACCGGAGCAGCAGCCGCCGCAGGGGCAGCGGGAGCAGCCGCAGGGGGAGCGGCAGCAGGGGCGGCGGCAAGGGGGGCGGCCCTTTGGGAGCTTCTGACCCTCGGGCCCTGGGGCGTGAAGCGGCGGCGCTCGCAGCTCACGGCTGCCCCAAGCGGTGCCGCGGTGGCAGCGACAGCCGCGCCACTGCAGCAGCAGCAGCAGCAGCCGGACAGACAGGAGGAACGGGAGAGGGAAGCTGACGGGCTGGCGGCAGCGCTGCGCGGCGCCCTGGCGGCTGCGCAGCGCATGGTGGCTCTGGCAGAAGGCGCAGCAGGCACAGCAGGCGGGGCACAGCAGCAGCTGGGCACAGCTGGCGCAGTGGCGACCCACGTCGGCCCACCTGCACCGCACTCACAGCAGCAGCAGGCGGGCACAGCCGGCGAGGAGGCGTCCCAGCTCGGCCCACCTGCACCGCTCTCACAGCAGCAGCAGGTGGGCACAGCTAGCGCAGTGGCGACCCACCTCGGCCCACCTGCACCGCTCTCACAGCAGCAGCAGCTGCCCGCTGTTCCCAAGCAGCTTCCCCTGCTCCCTCACTTCCCTTGTGTCCCTCACCAGCTGTCACTGCTTCAGCTGCTGCAGCAGCCGTGCCAGCTGCCCGTGGGATTGGGCGCCGCCAGCAGCTCAGAGCCAGCAACGTCCCAGTCAGCAGCCCCAGGCGGCGGCATCGACGGCACAGAGGCGCTGCCCCCCACCCGGACAGCCTCCCCAACGGCAGGCCAGCAGCAGCAGCAGCAGCAGCAGCAGCAGCAGGAGCTGGCGCTCCTTTGGCAGGGGTAGGCACACGTGTCAGCAGGGGCCAGCAGCAGGTATAGGCACACATGGCACCTTTGACCCTGCAACAGCAGCAGCAGCTGCCGCCTGGACTGCAGCAGTGGGCGGAGCCAGGGCCAGGGCCATTCCAGCAGCGGCGGAGCAGGCATGCTGCAGCAGCTGTTGTTCCCCACCCTGAAGCAATTCTCTCAACAGGCATGGCATGCATGGCAGCGCTGAGCTCCTGCTCATGGCAGAAGCCCGTTTGCTCTCTCTCCGCCGCTTGCCTTGAGTGGCCCGTGCCCTGCCCAATCCCACCACCATTGGCACCCCTTTGCTGAGCCTGGAACAGTCATGCACGTGGTCTATGTAGCTCCGCAGCAGGCATCTTACAAGCTGGCAGGGTGGCCACAATCAAGGGGGCCAGCAGGCACAAACGGGCCCTTGTTTGGAATGCACAACGGGAGACAGGCCTCAGGTGCTGAGGGCCGGACGTGGTGCGAGTGGGAGATAATTTAAATCATCGGTAGTGGTAGTGTGGATCATGCCGGTGGGGCATGCAGCTAACTAAAAGAGTTGATTGCCAATGCCGGCAGTGGCAGAGGGGCATTGCTCAAGTAACACGCTTGACGACTTGTCGGCAGTAAAGTGGCAGAGGCAAAAGGAACTGGCTAAAGGAAAACAGCTGCTGAAAAGGAAGTTGGCCGATGGAAGAAGAGAGAAACAAATGGTGGCGGCAGGCCAGGAGGGGGAGAGAGGGAGGACGCAAGCATGTACAGCTGATGACTGCTCTGCCCCTTCACACGACACACAGCGGAACATGGGAATGACACATTCGTCTTTCTCGGCAGGCAAGTACACGACACTGACTTTGGGGTCAGCTGAGCGCTCAACAGAGCAGGGGGTGGAGCGTGGGTAGTAGTAGGGTGGATACAGAGCATGGTTCGGGCGTGGTGTCAGATGCTGAAAAGGCACGGGTCGAGCGTGCACAAGGTGCGCGTTGGCCACCTGATTGTGCCATGGAACGCACACGGAGGGGCGGCAGGCCAGTTGCACACCAGCCCGCAGCCAGGTGGAGGCGGCGCCACCCCCAAAGGGGCACGCGTGCTCAGGCTGCGTTCCTGGCGGGCACAGGGTTGCTGTGCGGCTGCCGGAACCTGCCGGCGGCGCTGGTGTAGGCCTGAGCCAGGATGCCGACGGTGGAAGAGCGAGGCATGGAGAGGCCGTTTGACTGCTTCCTGCCACGGCTCCTCCCCGCCGTGGTGAACATGCCGGCAGCACGGCTGTAAGACTGCAGTGGCGTGATGGGGCGGGCAGCAGAAGGTGCGTTTGTGAGCGGCTGTGAGGCGGAGAGCTATACATGTAAAACGAGCAACCTTTTTGGTGCAGCGGGTAGCGAATAGGGCTGGCAGAGGCAGGGCAGTGCGCAGGTATCAAAACCAGACAGGCAGCAGCCGGTGTGTCCCCTGCTAATCCCCGAAAAGCTCACCGCCATCCATTGGTCCTCCACTCCAGCACACGCCTCGTGCTCAGTCGGCCGGGGCGTGTTGGGCGCAGAGCCCAACCGCCCGCTGCCCCCGCGGGCCGGCAGCGGCGGCCGGGCCGCGGCGCCGCCGCGGGGAGGCATGGCGGCCGGCGCGCTCAGCGACTGACGCAGGTGGGGCGAACTGCTGGCTCCCTGGGAGGCCAGGGATGCTGGCATGCTGGATCTTGACAGGCTGAGGCCGGCAAACGTCACCCGCCGTGTGCTGGCCGGGGGCAGGAAGGGGGCACTACCTTCCCCCAGCAGGCCTGCCGCACCGGGGGTGCTGGCCTCGGATCGAGGGGTGGCCCCCAGGCTACCCTCACTGTACCCCCAGCTGCTGCCCCTCAAGTCATAAGAGCCGCAGCTTTGAGAGCTGCTGCGTCCAAGCGCCAGGGAACGCAGGAGCGGGCGGGGCGAGGTGGGCGCTGGCGGCGCCGCCGGGCCCGCAGCGACGGCTGCAGGCGCTGTGCGCTGCTGACGCTGCTGCAGGTGCTGCTGCTGCTGCTGCTGCTGGCAGGCTGCCGCCGCGGCTGCAGCCGCCTGCCACTCCGCCTCGGCGGCTGCCACCGCCTCGGCAGCTGCAGCCGCGGTTGCCGCAGCCCGCTGCTGCCGCCGGGCCAGCTGCCACAGACGGTGCGCCTCGGCCTGTGGCAGTGTAAGGAAAGGGTCGAAGGAAGGGTGGTTAGAGATCTGGGTTGCCACATTTGCACCTTGTGGCTCAAGCAAAAAGCGGGCGAATCCAGACTTGCACAGGCTGGCAGCAGTGGGGAGCTGCACCCAAACACACTGGCAATGTCAACACATGTGTGCAGTGGAACAGTTTACCCTTCACCACCCCTCAACGGAGCAAGGTCAGGACTCACCAGCGATGTCAGCATCTGCTCTTTGGTGTGGCCATCCAGCCACAATGGCTGCTGCTGCTGCGGCTGCGGCGGCTGCTGGGCTGTGCCTGCCGCTGCACCGCTGCTGCTGGCCCTGCTCAAGCTGGCCGCTCTCCAGCTGCCGCTGCTGCCGCTGCTGTTTGGGTGGCTGCTGCCGGAAGCGGGCACCAGCCCCAGCACCGCTGCACAATCATAGTCAGCAAGCAACGCCGCTGAGGGCAGCTGGGCAGCGGCGGCAGCGGCAGTGGCAGCAGCTGCCTTGCCGCTGCGGGCCCGGGCGGGCGTGAGCAGCTTCAGGGCCCGCCGGAAGGCGCCGGGCGCGGCGCCGCCCTGCTGCTGCTGCTGCTGCTGCTGCTGCTGGCAGATGAACTGGAAGTCTGCCCCGGAGGGCAGCACGTCGGCAACAATGACGCTGACGTCCGCCTGGGTTCCTCTGCACCAAGAAAACAGGGTGAGGGGTGCAGGGCGGCGGTTGGCACGCTGCGCTGGGCGGTGCACATATTGGCTGATGCGCTAATGCGAGCGGTCCTCAACATGGCACCGCTGCCGTGCCGCTGCTGCAACCCTGCCCCGCCCAGCAGTCCCAGCCCCACACTAGCTTCGTTTCATCTGCACTAGCTTGCCTGCCGGAAACCACCGCTTTGATCACTTCATGCGCCGCTGTCTTCACCGCTGCGCCGCGCATCGCCCGCAGCGTTCCCTCGCCAGCCTGGCTCCACACGCCGTCGGTAGCTAGGACCAAGCGGCCACCGGTGGGGGGCAGCAGCAACTGCAGCAGCCAGGCATTGGGCAGAGGGGGTAGGTGTAAGGGGTTGTTGTGGAGAGCCGGGAACCTTCCTGGGGGGTAGCTCAGTTCCTCAACGCTGCAGGTCGGTGACAGGCGGTTGAGCACAGAAGGCGCTGCGCCGCTGTGGGAAACAAAGGCCGCACTGCATGTCCCTCCAAAAAGGAAAATATAAAAGGCATGGCCCTCTTGCTGGCCACGCCGCGCTCGCCTGCTTGATGTGCGGCAGCGGCAGCAGCGCCGTCTCTGCCAAAGGCAGGTTGAAGTCCCCGATCGAGCGGCTCAGCGTCAGGCCGCCTGCAGGGACTCAAAGAGAGAGAAAGGGAGTGCAGAGCGTGCCTTTCACAACCACCACGTGCAGCCAAGTCGTGTGCATGCCGGCCCCCCATCACAACAATGCAGCTGCCGGTCAGCATGCACAGCACAGCAGCCCCACAGCGTGCACAGCGACAGCCCAGGCACTGCCTGCGCCACTCCGCGACCACCCCACTTGTGTCAGGAAGCAGGCAGATGCACGCCGCCTTTCGAAACCAGACCGGCAGTTTGCCCAGACCACGCACCTGGCCAGAGGCGCAGCACTCCGTCACCCCGCCCCACACCGGCAGCCGGCCCGCCGGTGCTGGCATCTAGCGCAGCCACGTGGCAACCCGCCGCAGCCAGGCGCCGCCGCTCCCTGGGGCTGCTGGCTATGATGTGATCGGTGCTCAACTCCTGCCAGGGGCCTGGGGCCCCTGTCAGCAGCACACACCGGCTGCTGCCTAGGCTGGCAACCGTCAACAGACGGCCCACCTGCAGACAAGGCAGGGCAGGGCAGACAGCAGGGGCCTGCGTCAGACGGCTGCACCCAACAGGTGACGCGCACTTCCAGCTGGCATTGTGCCTGCTGTGGGCTGCTGTGGGTGCCTGCAAACCCGCCAGGAGGGGGCAGACGCGCTCTCGAGTCATGCATGCAGCATGCGCGAGCAGACGCAGCCCGGCACTCCCCCCGGCGGCGGCACCACAGCACAGCACTTTGCTGAGCTGCAGGCAGCTAGCTCCATTCGAGTACCGGACCCCCCAACATGTCTGTCCCACTGACAGACCCCTGCTGACGGCAGCAGCATGCACCTGCAGGACCAGCGTGACGGTGCACCCGCCAGAGGCGCCCGTGCACGCAAACCGGTGCTGCAGCTCCAGACTGCACAGTGCCACGGCCTGCTGCAGCGCCTCTGCCAGCTCAGCGCCAGCTGGGCCTGCTGCATGGTGGCTGCCAGGAGCCCCGCCGCTGCCGCCCTCCCCGTGCCCGCTGCTGGCTGCGACCCTCGGGTCGGGCAGGTGCGCTTCCAGCGCTGGCACGAGGTGGTCTGCTGCGCAGCGCGCCGCTGCTCCGCCGTTGTGCCCGTCAAATGCGGCAAAGAGGTGGTAGTGTGACGGCCTGCAGGCGGGGTGCAGGGCGGGCGGGGTTCAGCGAGCGCCATGGGGGAGTGATGCGAGCCGCATGCCGCCCCTGGTGCACATACAGCCTACAACGAGAGCCTCCGCCGGCAGCGCCAGCAAAGCAGCGACGGCCTGCTCACGTCATCTGCTGCTCCTGCCCCGCTGCTGCCTCCCAATCGTCCAGCCAGCCCCCCGAGGGCGTGCTGCCAAGGGAGGACGGCTCATCTTTGCTGCCTGGCCAGGGCCGACGGACTGCCACAACAGCGTCCTGCAGTAGCGGCAGGCGGCGGCGGGAGCTGTAGTCAGAGGAGGTTTTCGATGGGCGCTGCGCGCCCCTTTCGGCCGTCTCGCGATCTTGGTTCCGCATGATTTGCCACAAGGCAGCGGAAATTGTCGAACAACCCTCACCTCGCCCTTCGTCGCCCAAGTGCCGACACTCCAGCTCGCCTCCACGGCAAGAGCGCGCATGCTACTGGGTAGGCTGATGGGTGAAGTGCGCAATGCATGCCGGTCGTCCTCCTCAGAAATGCACTCTAAGGAGTGCGCGCTTCCTGCGCTTGGATTATGCAATGCCACTGTGAACCCCGTCTGCGGGTCCCAGGGGGCGACTGCACGGGCTTGCACCATGCCGGTGCTGCGATTATCGGTATAAGGAGGCCGAGACAGCGCCGAGTGCGTGCAACGGAATGGGTTGGTGCGCTTGTTGGAGCGTGCTCCTCCTAGGAATACCACGCAATCAGAGCGGTTCTGCACTTGACAACTTGAATGAAGTCATCGAGCTTTGCGAGCGTTGACAGCGTCGCGGAATGCGATGCGCGCGCGCCTTCCTTTGCCGGCACGGTGCCTGCAAGGCAGGGTCTAGTGCTTCGAATGTAGATACAAACGATTGGAAGTGCGTAAATCAGAGTGGCAAGCAACCCGTGGAGACCCCTGCTCCACAGCACCGCTGCCGCCACACAAGGGGCGGCGGTCCCGCGCCATTCTCCCTGCCGTCATCTTCTCTCTCCTGGCCCAGCACATATTGCCCTCTTGATTGTGTGTCGTGATGCTTACAACACTCCAAGTCACCAATGGTGCTGTGCACCTATCGACGTTCAGGTTCAGGGCCACTTGCGCACATCTCACGCCTCCTGCCTTGCCAGCACCGCCGCCAGGTATGCCGCCAGCCCAGAGCCGCCGATGAACACAGGCCACGTGATTGCGTCTGCCGCATCCAGCAGAGGCTGGCACAGCAGGCGATGCTGGTTTGGCAGAAACTGATGTGGGTGCTGTCCGGCATCACCGTCCTCCCCGCCTGGCTGATCACCTGCTGCACTTTGAGCTAGCTCTGCGGCCTGCTTGTGTGCCCACTGCAGCTGGGGGCGCCAGACGAGCAGCATGGGCAACACCAGTCCCAGCGCCACCTGCACGGGGGCGGTGACGCATTACAAGCACAGTCGATTCGGGCAATGCGGGGGGTGCCATCCAGCCCGCCACTGCGCCAAACCAAATCACCTTGCCTGCCTGCCTAGTAAAACTGCCTGCAATGCCATGCCACGCCCACACTGGCAGACGGGCTTACCTCTGATGCCCACACCACTGCTGTGCACTTCTCCGTGTCGTTCGCCGCCGCGGCTGCTGCCGCCAGGTGCTCACGCGTGCCCAAGCACACCAGCGAGGCGAGCTGCTGCAGCACCCAGTAGAGTGCCCGCGCCAGCCGTGCATTGCTGCTGTGCTGCGCCACGTACCGAGCGCAGCCTGCACACAGAGCGCGGTACGACACAGATTAGGAGGTGAGCCGGAGGGCTGCTTCTCACCCATTCGAGAGCACAGGGCAAGCGCAGAGCGTGGAATGTGTGCGATGCAGGGCAGTCCCGCTGCGCCCTGCCCACCTGTCGGCGCCCACCACATCAGCAGGCCCACGCCCAGGGTCTGTGCCAGCAGGTGCACCAGCGGGGGAAGGGGAAATCCCACTGCGGCCACGATGCAGGCGTCCACCCAAGCCAGGGGCAGCAGCAGGAGGAAGAGGGAGCGCAGCGTGCCGGAAAGCGAAAGCACGGCGGCACCGTCGTCGGCGGTGCCGCTGCTGATGCCGCCGCTGCTGCTGCTGCTCCAGCCAGCAGGCTGCATGGCGCGCTGGGTGTCCACCAGCAGAGGGATCAGGAGCAGGGAGGTGCGCAGGGCCACGAGCAGAGGCGTGCGCATGCGGGCAGCGTACAGCTGGCGCGGCAGGCAGAGCCGGGCTAGCAGCGCCACCAAGTTGAGGCACACAAGTGGGTGCATCAGCGGGCGCTCCTCTGCCGTCAGGCCGCCCATCAGCAGGACAGCCGTCTGCACGGCGAAGACGAGTGCAAAGGCTGGGACGTCACGGTCCCCGATGGTGGAGGAGTCAAGCGACGCGTGGGGGCAGGGCTGGGACCGGTCACGTTCACGCCCGCCGACGGGGCCCGCTGCCGGGCCAGGCTCGCTGACCATGGAGGGCGCTGAATGCGTGCACGACTGGGCGGTTTGTGTGGCTGAGTACGCAGCCCTGCAGAGAAGCAGCAACGGAGCGCGTGTGCGGCTCTCGGACCGGCTGGCGCGGGTGCAAGGGCGGCACCGTGGTATGGATGGCGGGAGGCAGCGACCGCAGGGCGGCGAGGGGAGCAGGGCGGCTGGGCGGGCACTTCAGGGGCGCGGCATCAGGAACGACTCACAAGCATGGCCGTGCCTGGTCCCAACACTCCAGCGCGTCTACTTCGCTGTGCCACGGTCTTGCCAGCCCGGCTCGCTGGCAGGACTTTCTGATCTCAAGACGCAACGTTGCTCTGGGAGCAAGCAACGAATAAATAGGCTCCGTACTGCAGGCCCTGAGGCAAATGATGCTCGAGTTACCTGCATGCTTCGGCTGCTCGGAGCCCTGCCAACTCTGGCTAGCTGTACATCGTCCAGTTCGTCTCCACCCATTCCCGGTGAAACAGCCAGTAGCGGTACTGGCAGTGTGGGGCGGGGCCGGGTGTGGGGGGCTGTGTGAAACGGTGGCGGCAGCTGATCTCTGGCACAGGCACCGCCGCCGCACCGCCGCACCGCCGCACCTCCCGCCCCTCATCTGCCCGTCCTCGCAGCATTTTTGCAGCATGCTGTGTTCCCCCCAGCCCCTACACTCTCAGCAACCAGACTGAGTTCCACGCCCCTCCTTACACCCCACTTCCGTGTTCGCCCCTGGGCCCCCATTCCTTGCACCACTGCACCCCGCTGTTGAACCAGGCGCCTCGAGCCCCGCCACCCACCTGCCAACAACCCGTCCCTCCCCCCGATAATAACGTCGCTCCGCACTCCATCTGAATTTCAGCAGTCCTTGTGTTCTTAGAAAAGACGGTGATCCGGCCATGCTGTGCATGCCTCCCCCATGTAATCTCAACCACAAGGGGCTGTCCCGGTGCATCCATGTGGTCTACCTCCTGCCCAACCAATATAGCATGTACCGTACAAGGAGGCTGCCGGGTTTGTGCACCACCCATGAACGACGGAATCGTTCCTAAAGGCAAAGGAATTCCTGTCACTGGCCGCACTGCAGTACAGCCAGCCATGGACACAGCGGCGGTACGGTGAGGCGGCGCCAACCGCTGACGTCTGCCTGCCTGCCTGCATGGTTTCGCTCGCTACTGCGTTCTTCGTTTTGCACGTTAATCACTGACCAATACAATGTTTGAAGGAATGTTGATACATGCAGGTGTTGGATGGCCCCATTGCTTTGGTGGCAGGGGCGCTGGCTAGACTGCAGGATCAGTGGCAGCTGCAGCGCCAGTTCGCAGCAGCTGCTGCTACTGTGCAGTTGGTGCGGCCTCATCTGCCTATTAAAGTTCCAGCCGCCAGGGCAGGCTGCTGCTGCTGCGCACCTGGTGCCACCTGTTGTGCTGCCGCCGCCGCTGCCTGCTACCGCCCTCCCTGCTGCTGCTGTCCACCACCGCCGCCACCGGCACCAGCAACTGCTGCTGCTGCCTCTGCCGCCGTTGTTGCAGCTGAGTCCCGCCCCGCCCTGCTGCTGCTGCTGCCGCCTGCCGTTGTTGGCGCCCCCGCTGCTGCTGCCGCCCCCGCTGCCGCTGCTGCCGCTGCCGCTGGCTGCGCCACTGCCGGCGGCTCCTCAATCCCCAGCAGCATCTGCAGCTCAGCGTGGTTCACTCCCCCCAGCCCCTGCTTGAGTGCCGGGTTGGCGGCCAGCGCGGCTGCCAGGCTGCCCTGCCGCCGCTGCTCCAGCATCTCTCGGATGCGCACCTCCACAGTGCCTGCACCACAACAGGACAGGTGGAAAGAAGGGATGGGTGGGTGGGCCACGTGCGGCAGGGACCAGTGCTGAGGCAGGGAGGGCGAGCAGGTGCTGAGCAGCTGAGCGGCGCCAGGAGGCGGGCAGCAAAGCCGGGTCAGCAAGAAACGGCAACGCTGGCCGTTCCTGCCCGCCTGTCGACGCCAGCGGTGCCCAAAAGTGGGGCCCTGGCGGCTGCCAGCTGGCACCAGCTGGCAGCCTTGCATGGCTCACCTTTGGCCGCACCACCTTGATTGGCTTCTGCTGCCCCATGCGGTGCACTGCACAGGGCAGCAGCAGAGGTGGGGGGCAGGACCAGGGCATGGGATCGACGGAATTGCCGCCAGCTGACATGCTGGGCCAGGGGGCAGGCAGGAGGGCAAGCGGGCTGCGGCTGAGCGGGTTGGGCACGCGCTCGAGTGGTGGGCTGGCAGAGAAGCTGGCAACAGGTGGAGGTTTGCAGGTGGGCGGGTGGGCGGTCACTCTGCCATCACCATGTGCCGTTATCAGAAGTATAGGACAGGAGGCGGGCACACCACCACCGCCACCATCACCTCACTCCCTGCCCTGGCCCAGCCAGATTTGAGCCGCTGAAAGAGCCCCACCTCGGCCGATGGCCTGGAACTCTTGGAAGGCTTCCAGGCAGGGGTCCAGGAAGAACACGTGGGCAGCCGCCGTCAGGTTGAGGCCGACACTGTTGCTCCTGCATGGGCCATACAATGAAACACGACACATAAAACCATGCAGGGCCGGGTAGGTAAACCAAGCTGCTTGCACTGAAAGGCTCAGGGTTTACAGACTGGCATGGGTGCAAGCAGCACCAGCCCGTGCCTCGCACCAACCGCGCGCCCCACACGTGATGCTGCGATGCATTATGTCTGTATGTATGCATGTGTGCTTGCGAGGGATTGCAACGGAAGGCCAAAGTGACTCACTCTGCTGTGAGCAGGAAGAGGGTGGTGGGTGGGTCGCTTTGGAAGGCTTCAATCTGCTTGGCGCGCTTGCGCGCATCCATGCCGCCGTTGATGGTCCTGCGGCGGGGCGGGGCGGGGGTAGACAGGGTGGGAGGGCAGGGCACATGGGCGGGAGTAGGCAGGCAACGGGTTTCCACGGCTTGCCCTGCGGTAGACGGGGCGACAGCGGGCTGGGTGCAGCCGTCAGCACACGGCGGCAGGAGCAGCAGCCTCCCAGCAGCCCCATAGGGGGCCCGGGTGATGGTTAGTGACGGCACCAGCAGCTGCACCCACACCACACAATCGATTCCATCAATCCCGGCATTGCCGTGACCCACGACTGCCATACACGAGCATCCAACTGGAAGCGCAACCAACAGTGAGCAGAGATGCTGCCACAATCGGCACCTGTGCTGCAGCCCCAGCGGCTTCAGCCGAGCTCCCAGCAGGTCCAGAGCGGGCTGATGGTTGCCAAACACCAAGATCTGCACTGGTCAGCAGCCGGCCAACACTTTGCAGTTCCATCAGCAGTGCCAGGGGTGCCAGGATTTGCCAGCTGGATTTGCCTGCAGGGGTTTAGTCTTGAATGATGCCTGCCACTCTACCCTGCCCAGCGCGACATATGCTTGCACCTGGTACCAGTGGAAGCCCTGCACCTGACTTTCCTCCCACCCACCTTGTCCTCGGGGTGCCGCCTGTGCACCGCCGTCGCCTCCTTCAGCAGGCAGTCAATCTTGGATGAGAAGAAGTGGACGGGAGCCTGGCCGCCCTTGCCGCGGCCAGTGCACAGCTCGTAGCAGCCTGGACAGTCGAGGACAAGGGGAATGGTGGGAGGAAGGCAGCAGCGACATGCTCTGATCGTGACGCGCTGCCACCCACACCGCCTGCACCCACGTGCCCACCACATGCAGCATCAGTGTGCTGCCTACACTCCAACATGTCGGCACATCGGCACTCCTTGCGGGTGCCTCAGGCCAGCCTGCTCTGTGCTGCGCTGCGCTGTGGTGCACGGTGCTGATGTGATGTCCCCTCCTGTACTGCGCTGCGCTGTGCCGTGCCGTGCCCACCTGAGCACGCCATGCGCAGCGGCTTCAGCAGGCCCTGCAGCCGCTCCCGCTTCTCGGCAATCATGCCGTTGACCTGGCCCAGGCCCTCGTCCTGCCTCTTGCCACATGCACGGTTGCTGCAGTGGGCGGAGGGAGGCGTGTTGGGAGGGGTGGCGTCGGGCGGGCATCGCCAGGCAGAGAGCGCTGGTAGATTGCACGGTGAGCACCCAAACTGGCAGTGTGGGTTGCACGGGGATGCAAGCAGCAGGGCGGCCAGCAGCAGAGTCGGGGGGACAGCGACAGCCGCAAGCCTCTGCTGCTGCCGCTACTGCCCCTGCTGCACGCATGGGTATGCACGCCCCTCCTCCCAGCAGGCCGCAGCATGCTCGCCTCTGCCGCTGCCGCTCCCTCCTGCGCAGCAGGGTCTGGAGCTCGCGGTTGAGAGTGCCGAAGCGCTTGTCCGCCTGCTGCTCCATCTGGCTGTAGTGCTTCTGGTCGGCACGGCTCAGCTTCACCTGCACGTGCTCAAGCCAAGATGGGGAGACGGGGGAGCGGGCTCTGGGGCTTAGGCAAGAGCAGCAGCTTGTCCCTTTGCTTCCCTGCAAGGCCTGGAGGCCTGGCTGCCAAGCGCAGGCAACGCCTGCCAGCAGGGGCCCAGGAAGTGGGGCAGGCAGGGCAGCATCCGCCGCCTGCTCCACACCCCTGCCGGCCTTGGCTCCCACCGCACCTGCCTGCCCACTTCAACCTTATCATCGTCGCATCTGCTTTGCCCCATCACTCTGCTGCAGCTGCTTGCCCACCCTTGCTCTCACCGACCTGCTTGGTCTTCTCTGTCAGGCGCGGCAGCTTCAGGTTCACCCGGCCATCCACCTTGCCGCCCATGGTGTAGCGGATCATGCTCCTCTGCAGGGCGGGCGGGGTGGAGGGGGCGGAAGTGAACAACAATACACGCAAGAGTTCCACGTTGCCACGTCATTGTGTAGGGGCGTGAAGTGGCAGGTCATGTGTTGCAAAGAGCAAAAGGGGTGCTGCAAGGGCAGCAGCAATGCCAGTAAACAGCAACACCAGCTGTCCATGGCAGAGCCACTCAAGCCGGACGCACAGCCCCACGGTCCTGCTGTGCAGCCCAGCCCAGCAGGCGCAGCAGGGCGCAGCAGGCACAGCAGCGGCAGACCTCCAGCAGGTATCCCAGGCTGTGGGGGCTCCAGGAAAGCCCGCCATACAGCTCCCCCAGGCGGAGGAACCGCAGGGCGGGCTTCAGGTCTGACATCTTGCCCCGCACAGGCGTGCCGGTGAGGCACCACCGGTGGCGGCAGTTCCAGCTTTCGCCAAAGTCTTGGGGGGGCGGAGGGAGCACAGCATGCGGGGAGGAGGGACGGGAGCTCAGCAGGTGACTGCAGCAGCACGGCAGCAGCACGGCACAGCACAGCACAGCCTAGCACAGCACAGCACAGCACAGCACAGCACAGCACGTGCATGTCGAAGGAGCGCCAACCAGGGGCACTCGTGGGGCACGCCAAGTGCACAGGCAGCAACACCCGCCTGTGAGACGCTTTGGCAAGGAGACTAGACTAGTTTATTGCCCCGGCGCGCAGTGCCCGCCCGTCTCCTCACCGTCCAGCTGCTCCCCCATGCCCTTGTACTGCGGTTCGTCCACCACGATACGCCACCAGTAGATAGACCCCAGGCCCGCATGCTCGCCCGCCCCCCGATTGGCCTCCCCCCACTCCCGAGAGAGGATGCCCGAGGTAGTGAGCACCAGCGAGGCGGCGGCCAGGTCAGCCAGGCTGTGCTGCTTGCGCTCCGGCCCATAGTATGAGATGAACTGCAGGGGAGGTGGGAAAGGGTGGCAGAGGCGGTGATAATTGGGGCAGCGGTGGAATGTGCACCAGGCTGTGCTGGGAAGCGGCAGCCTGGGAGGAGCGACTCGCCTGAGTTGCTGCCAGCCAGAGCGTGCCGCCTGCAAGGCACCTTGGCGCTCCTCAAGGGCATGCACGAGCCTCGCTGGCTCGGAAGCAGGGGGTTTGGGGAGTGAGGAAGGGTGGGGGAAGGGTGGAGGTGGATGTGTGAGGTGGGAACACAGACCACGTGTTGACATCAAGCCGGCTTGCCTCAAACTCGAGTCCCCCTCACCTCAAACTCAGGCCCCAGCCAGGTGCTCAGCTCCACTTCCCACTGGCCCAGCAGGGAGGCAGGCACCACCACCAGCGTGCCCCCATGCAGGCTGTTGGCCAGGTGCGCAGCTGTGGGGGGAGCAAGGTACACACGGGGGGGCAGGAAGGCATGTGTTGCAGAGTCAGAAGGGAGGAAGGAAGGTGGGGAGGTCTGGGAAGGCGGGCGGGCACCCCCGCCAGCATGCCGCCGGGCAGCCTGCCTCAGCCAAGCGTGCCGCTGCAGGCGGGGCGACACAGACGAGCGGCAGCTTGGTGTGCCGCCTCAGCAGCTGGGGGCCTGAGAAGGGTTCTCCTGAACTTGCACTGCAAAGCCTCCCCACCCCGTCCGGCATGGACGCCCACAGCAGCAGATGTGCCGCACTTGGCTGCACCCGCTGCATCTGTACAAGCGGCACTTGCAGTGGCTGTATCTGTATATGCGGCACCTGTGCAAGCTGCGCCCCCCCTCTCACCCATGGCATCACCCGGCACAGCAGGCTGCCAGCGTGCATCCCGCCAAGACGCGGGGGGCGGGTTGAGCGCAGCGACCGCCGCTTGGATGGGCGTCTTGCCCATTCCCGGCTCCAGAGCCAGGATGCCGCTGCCGCCGGCCACACAAATCGAGTTCTGCACGGGAGGGCGCCGCGCCCAGGAAGCCAAAACACGGCCGTGCGATTTGTGGGGCCGGATAGACACCAACATGTTGGGTGCGTGCAGGGTGTACCGGGCGCCTTCCCACGTGCCGGTTGCAAGTGCAGCCGCCTGCCTGCCTGGGAGCCCGCATGGATCGATGCTAAGCCCGATCCTACGGCAAGCACAACAAGGTTGCCCCCTCATGCAAAACACACAAACATCGCGCCCCCTAATTCACAGGCACGAAAAGGGGATGCCGCACAGATGCTCAAGGATGTTTGATCCTGAGGCATGCACACAAAGGCAGGCCAAGCGCCCTTTATCCATAAGCACAGCGCACCTCCAGGAAGATGCGTGAGTGGTCAATGCGAATGGAGAAGAGCAGCGGCGCCAGGTAGCAGGTGAGGGAGGCGGCCTGGGCATCTGCCAGCGGAATGCGCGTCCACATGTGCTGCCCCGTGCCGCCCTCGGCCCGCTCCATTTCTGCGGTGACAAGAGGAGGGGGCTTGCAGGCAAGGACTGAGCCAGAGGGTGCACAGAACAAGCCAGTGGGTGCACGCACTCAAAGGGTGAGGCGCCACCACAGGGAGTGTGCCTGGCGCCCAGCGACGGCCGCACGGCGCTGCCTGCTACGGCGTGATTGCACACAACATGAGGGCATATATGGGAGCCTCCGGACACAAAGGCGCCGGCGCTTTTGAGACAGCTTCCGATGATCCGTTCCAGGCAGCAATGTAGCAGCGGCTGAGCCGCCTTTTCCACCAATCCACCCACCCACCCAGCAGGCAGGCCCAGCTTGTATTCTCAGCATGCTCAGCAGGCCCAAGAAATGTTTATGCACCCAGCATACCCACCCAGTGTGCCTGCCCAGCATGCCCAGCGTGCGCCCCCAGCGTGCGCCCCCAGCGTGCCCACCCAGCATGCCCAGCGTGCGCACCCAGCATGCGTGCCACGGACTTGACCTGGTAGGGGCGCAGCGGCTTGGACAGCACGCCCGCCAGCTGCTGCTCCAGCTCTGCAGGGCAGGACAGGGGGGCGAGGCACGGTGGCATTGGAGACGGTGGCATTGGAGACGGTGGCATTGGAGGGCGGCGCCCACCCATGGCCCCCTTGCAGCCCAATGCTCGACCCTCTGGCGGGTGCTGGACCACTGGCTCTTGCATGGCATCAAGCACTGGGCCAGCAGCACAGCAATGCGGTGCTCTGTGCTACCAGCAGGACCGCTCCCGCTGGTAGCGCCCGCACGCCCCAACCTGGCGTGTGCTGGACCACCGGGTCCTGCACGGCCTCCAGCAGCGTGCAAAACTGGCCCAGCTGCAGGTCCCCACTTTCGGCGGTCAGGTGCTCCGGCAGCCCCTTGGCTGCCAGCTTGGCTGCCAGCTGGCGGTAGGGGGCCAGCTTCCTGCGGGGCAGACAGGTCAGGGGGAGGTATCAAGTGAGGGGGCCCTGTGGAAGAGCAGCGAGTATGTGTTTGGGCAGCGTTTTGGGAAACAAGACAGGTGGGAGGCAAAAGGGGCCTGCCAGAACGTGGGGATTGTTATATTGAATTATTAGATATTGAATCCTTGGCTAGTCTGCAGCCAGCTCCCCTCACCTCCCACTCCTGCCATTCATATCTGTACTCCAAACTGCCCCACCCTGCCATCTCGCACTCCCTTCCTGCCGCTCACCCCCTTACTCTGCACCCGTCCCACCCCGCCCAGCTCACCTCAGCAGTTCCTCCCGCTCCGGCGCTCCCTTCAGATGGTCCATCTCCCCAAACATCAGCAGCACGTCCACCGGAGCTGCAGCGGCAGCAGGAGTGCTCTGCCCACATAGTTAGCATGGCAGCAACTTGCCTCTCAAACCAAACCAGCAGCATGCCCGGCGACGCTGCAGTGGAGCCATCGTAGGGGAATGGGCGGAACAAAGCACGGACAGGTGGGGCTGGCCGGCTGGCCAGCAGGCGGGAGGCGAGCGGGCACAGGATCGCTGCCGGATCACACCATCTTGCTGCCCACACCACCCAGGCCCCGACAGTGATGCAATGCGTGGGGGGCGAGTAGGTCGACCTGCAAGCGGGCTGATGCCAGCAAGCCAAGCAGCGGCGGCAGCAGCACAGCTTCTTGCCTGCCATGCTCGAGTCAAAGAAGTGACCGGTGAAGCCCTCTGAGGCTGCGGTGTAGCGGGCAAGCAGCCGCACTCTGAGGCGCCGCCTGGCAGCTGGTGGCAAAGCTGTGCCGGGCCCGGCTGGCGCTGCAACTGCTTCCGTGCTGCCGCCGCCGCTGCCGCTGTCGGCGCCGCTGTTGGCGCCGCCGCCGCTGCTGCCGCTAGTGGGTGGTGACACTTCCGCCAGCACCTGCACAGCCGCAGCCCAGTAGAAAACGACTAGTTGAGCCTCCTGCAGACAGCAGCTTGAGCAGCGCGCATGTGCCACAGTGCAAAGCCTCCTCCCAACTTCGCCTATCAAACGCTCCGCAGCTAACTCCAGGCAGGCGAGCTGGTTGGGCCACGCTGGCTGCCAGCACCCACCTTGAAGGAGGATCTGCCACCCCGCTCCAGCAGAGAACATAGATCTGCCAGCAGTTTCTTCAGCTTGTCAGATGGCAGGCCTGCAGTGGCAGTAGGGACACCCCAGCTCAGAACAGGGGGCATGCAGTGCCAGCTGGCAGGCGGGCCCCGCGCAGCCATGCGCTGTGCCTGGCCGGGTGAGACGCTGAGAATCAGGGGGCTGCGCACTGCTGAGCTGGCACTTCAGGGGTGCTGAGCTGGACGCACCTTCCACAGAGAGGGTGCCGGCCCGGGCCGCTCGCTCTAGATCTGCAATAGACACTGCGCCAGCTCGGAGGCGCGTGCTGCTGCAACGGTGCAGGCAAGCAGGCAAGCAGGCAGATGGGAGCACACACAAGCGAATAGCAGGTATAAAGGAAGCAGGCGGGCGGGCGCCAGGGTCCTGGCTTCCACAGCAGCGGGGCCAATCGACTTGCATTTGCATAGCACCTCTTGAGTCCGCCTGCCCAGGATAAAGGCCCTATGTCCGCCACTGCTCCTTTCATAGCTTACCTGCCGGGGGGCAGCTGCCAGGTGTACTGGCCGATGAGCACGTCCCGCCCTGCAGGTACCACAGGCTGAGTCCACAGCCGCACCAGCAGCACAGCCACTTCCCGCTCCTCAGGAAGAGCCTGCAGAAGGCGAAGCACAGAAGAGGGGATCACACTCCAAAATGCGTATCCAGCCATATGAGCAGCACAACAGCCTCCCGCTCCTCAGGACAAGCCTGCAGCAGAGCAGCAGGCAGGGGACAAGGGGGGGGGGCACCTTCAAATTTCTTTGATACACAATACTTTGCTACTGTTGCTTGTACACAGGGCAGGCCCAGAGTACTCTCAACGTGCCCAGCTCCTCTGCAGCTTGCCGCCTGCCCGCCCGCCTGCCTGAAGGCTTGCCTGGCTGAACATGCGCATGACCCTCATCCGCCTGCATGCCTGTGCTCCCTGGCAGCCGTCCTTTAGCGCTGCGGTGCCCAGCACCCACAAGTGTGACTTGCTTGCTGGCTACAGTTCGCCATTTGTTTACCTGTAGGTAACATGCCTCCACCCTGGCATAGGCCGCCAGGTCAGCACGGAAGTGGCGGCACAGCAGGCCCAGCGGCTTGGAGGGCAGCGCGCCTCCTGTCCGGGGGAGGCGGGACATACTTGGGTTAGGGCCGCCTGAGGTGGCGGCGTATGTCTCTGCCAGCTGCGCGGCTGATCAGATTTAGATGGAGGCCAGCAAAAGAGGGTTGCCGATTCCTGCAAGAAAACAAGGGGAGGCCGCGCGCAGGCTGCCAAGTGCCACAAGCAAGCGTGCGCGCCCATTGAGAGGGGTGCAAGCTTGCGGACCGCCAACCCCAAGTCAAACAGGCCATGAGGCAGCGCACTCACCGGAAGTCAGGCAGCGGGCAAAGAGCTGCAGGAAGGCCTCAAAGGGCTTGTTGGCGCGAGGGCGGGAGCGCTGGCGCGACGACTGCCCCTGCTCGCGGACTCCCGCCCTGGTGCTCTCTGGCCCTGCTGCCTCCCCCTGCTGCTGCTGCTGGGGGGCAGGGGGTGCACCCTGCTCGCCTGCTGCCTGCGTGCCCCCTGCCTGTGCGCCCGCTGCCTGAGAGCCCCCTGCCTGCGCGTTCTTTGCCTGCCCGTCCACTGCCTCCTCGTCTTCCTCCTCCTCTGCCTTCTCTGCAAGCTCTCTGCCCCGCTGCAGCAGGGTCTCCGGCAGCGATTCCAGCTCAGCAAACTCCAGCAGCTGCCTCACACTGTGCTTGGACGCCAGCAGCACATCGTTCACCCAAACGCTCGCCTTGCGTTGCCACTCCAGGCCTGCAGGCAGGCGCAGCGCATCCGCTGCGGTCACATCCCACTCGCCAGCCAAGCGCTCTGCCAGCCGCTCCCAGTGCCGCTCCGGCTGCTGCTGCACCTGCTGTGCCCGCTGCGCTTGCGGCTGTGGCTGCTGCTGCTGCTGCTCCTGGGCCCGCTGCGCTTGCGGCTGTGGCTGCTGCTGTTGCTGCTGTGCCTGCTGCTGCTGCTGCTGTGGTTGCAACTGCTGCTGTGCCTGCTGCAACCGCGGCTGCCGTGGATCCTGCTGCTGTTGCGGCTGCTGTTGCTGCTGCTGCGTCTGCTGTTGCTGCTGCTGCTGCTGCTGCACTTGCTGGCCCCGCTGCCTGGGCGCAGCTTGCGCACCGCCGCCCGCGCGCCGTCGCCGCTTCCTAGGCGGCGCCGAAGCCTCGCTGTCGCTGCCGCTGCTGCCCTCTCCACTGGCGCTGCCCACCCCAGGCTTCCACTCTGGAAAGTCTTCGTCCATCCACTCTGAGTCCACCCCATCAGAGCCCCTATCCTCCGAACAACACAGAACGCTGCCGCTGCCGCCGCCGCCGTCGCTGGCAGGCCCCTCCTCCTCCTCCTCCTCCTCCCCCTCCCCCGCGCTGCCATCTGCCACCTCTTCTTCCTCCTCTTCCTCCAAGGTAGCTGACAGAAGCATCTCGTCATCATGACCCTGTGCCTCCTCGACTCCTGCAGCAAGACGGCCCACAAGGTGGCAATGTGTGTGCAGCGCAGCAGGCAGGCAGATGTCAATACAGTTTGGCTGGGCAGGGCACACCCGGCGCTGCGCCGGTCGCAGGGCACCCCGGAAAGAGAGAAGCAGCAGCAGGCGCCGTGCATGTTCACGTGCTGCAGCGGCACGGCAGGGCAGGGCAGCAGCTCCTCTGAAGACTGGCAAGCCACCCACAGTCCAGGACACAAGCACGCACCTTCCAACTCCATGCCCGCCGCTCCACCCGCCACCTGCTCTGCTGCTGCCATGGCTGCTGGCGCTGCAGCCGGAGCTGGGGATTGTGCGGGCAACGGCAGCGGCACACCGCACGCAGCACGGCACACGCATGCGTGCGCCGCACTGAGGGGCGCAGCACGCTGGTCCGCTGGAGAGGGTGCTCGCGCTTGGCCCACGGGGCGCGCTGCTGCTGCTGCTGCTGCCGCTACAGGATGCGCCACCAGGGGTGCTGCTGCTGCTCCCGCTGCTACCGGTACAAGACATGCCGCCAGGACTGCTGCTGCGGCGGCGGCAGCGGCGGCAGGATGTGCCTCCAGGAGTGCTGCTGCTGCTGGTGACCCTGCCGTTGGTCCCGCTGCCACAGCTGGCGAGGCTGCCGCTGCCGCTGCTGCGGCTGGTGGCTGTGCCGCTTCTGCTGCCGCTTCTGCTGCTGCTGCTGCTGCTGCCGCCGCTTCTGCTGCCACCTCCGCTGCTGCCACCTCCCCTGCTGCCGCTCCCAAGTTCACTGCCCCTGCCATTGGTGTCGCATGCTGCAACGGCGAGGCACTATCTCTCTGTGCCTCAGCTGCCTGTGCTGGACCTGTCTGCTTGCTTGCTGGGGTGCCCGCTGCGCATGCTGCCGGGAGGGCGTGCTGCTCTCCAAGCTCAGATGAGAGTCGGCGCTGCCGTGGCACGCTGTCTGCCGCTGCCTGGGAGGCACAACCAGGCTGGTGCTGCTGCCCTGGCTGCACCTCTGGCTGCCCCTGCTGCGTGCTAGGCTGTGGGGCTGCCAGCTGCAGGAGGCTGCCCGCTCCTGCGGGCTGCACAGCAGCAGCAGCAGCGGCACCACCGCCTGCTGCACCGTTTGCGGCAACCCCTGCCTGGCTAGCCGGGGCAGCGGCGTGGGTGCCAGCTGTATCGGCTGCCGCCAGCTGCTGGATGTTGGCCCGGCAGTCCTGCGGGGGATCAGACAGTGCAACCACTGCTTATTACCAAGAAGAGCGACAGGGCTGTCAGGCACACAGGCACGCACATGCACTGGCTGGCGTGTGGCAAGGCGGGCGGGCAGGCTGCAGGCAGGCAGGCAAGGCGCTGCGGTGCTTCCAGCTTTGGCAGGCAGCGGCGGCATGCCCCTTGCCTGCTTCTGGGGCGGTCCCGCAGCCGCCCGCTCCTCTGCTGCCTGCCGCGCCTCCGCCACATGAAGGTCGATCTTGAACGCCAGGCTCCTGCTCCTGAACAGTTCTTCCAGGTCATCACGTGTTGCAGCCAGAAGCGTGTACCCATCCGGCTCCTCCCCCTGCTGCTCCAGGCTGCCGGCAGCTGCCGTGAAGCTGAGGGGGTCGTGAGGAAAGACCACCTCCCTGCATGGGGGGGCCAATGTTAAGAGGAAGGTGGAGCAGAGGCGGTGTGAGGTGAGGTGGGGCCTGCAAGCTGACAGGCTGGCAGTGAGCGTGAGGTTGGGACTGGTGCAGGGGCTGACTGCATGCATCAGGGTTTGCACGCTTGGCTGCCGGCACACAGCACAGCACAGCACAGCACAGCGCACGCGAGCCACGCCACCACGGCACAGCACGGCACAGTGCAGAGCAGCACGGGATGGGGGGTGTGCGCATCACGTCCGCAGCCATGCCAACACAGCACAGCGTGGCATGCAGCAGCGCCTGCGCACTTGAGCCACGTCAGCACGCCCTCTGGCCCCATCTCGTCATCCAGGGCCCCTGCCAACGGCCCGCCATGGTCAGGGCCGGCCTGCAGGGCAGCAGGGCAGCAGGGCAGCAGGGCAGCAATCCCAGCTGCTGAGAGCGCACACCTGGTACCTTGCAAGCAAGTTGACGCCTGGCACACTGCAGCCCTCCACGCCATGCATGTTGGCACAGGTGCGGGGGTGGGGGCAAGGGTAGCAGAGTGGGCATGCATGCAGCGCACGGTGCGCTGGTACAGGGCTCCAATGTGCGCCCACACACGCACCTGCTGCTGGGCCTGCCGCAGCGCCTGCCGCGCTCCATCCAACTGCCTGTGTATCTTGATGCCGATGCTGATGCTGTTGAACAGCTGCTTCAGCTGGGGCAAGTCCATGCGCAGCAGCACCTCCCCATCGGGGCGCTCCCCTGGCGCCAGGCTCACCGCCCGCCGGTATGCGCCTTCATGAGCCTTGTACACTGCGGAGCACGGATTGGAGAGCGACAAGGGCTCAGGGAGGAAGATAATCATCAAAGAAGAAGCACGCATAGCCTTGAGAGCGCCAGTACCTACCTGTGTTATGGTAAGAAGCAGAGAGCGGCGGCAGCAGGGCGGCAACGGCGGCGGCAGCAGTCCCACCCTTATTCCGGCATGCGCCTCGCCTCGCGCAAAAATACCCACCATCGCGAAGCCACTGCTGCACATCCTCCCACGTGGAGTCTGCGCTGGGAGGCATGGTGGCCCGACAGGCCCTCGCCTGGTCCCCGCTGATCAGCCTCTCTCTGGCGGCTGAACAATGCCGTGGAAATGGTGTGCATGCCGTGGATGCAACAAGCGCTGCCGGCAAGCGGGGCCCCATTTGAACGTACGCATGTCCTGCATGAGTTGTGCCCCCGCCAAGCCGTCGGTGGCACTGCCATGCCCCTCCCATTGACACGAGTCCCGCGCTTCCAGCGGCATGCATCACCACACCCAGTTATACCAAGTCAATTCAGACACGAGGGACATCTTGACGCTGCCTCATGCTGTTGTCCCTTGCATGGGGTACCTTGTCGGTGCGCCTTCCCCACATGACCCTCACTCGATCAAGCTGCACATGTTGTCTAAGCAAGCAACAGAAAGGTGATACAAAGTGAAGTCAACAGATGCACGTACGTTTGAAGGTGGGGCAGTCCATCGAAGATCAGCACCCGTCCGAGGCAGAGCTGAAAACTAGTCCTCCGCATGCTGCATGCATGCTAGGTGTGCTTTAACGTCAGTGCTGCGTAGCCAGCACCGCCGCCAGGTACGCTGCCAGGCCCAGGCCGCCAACAAACACAGGCCACGTGAAGGTGCCTGCTGCGTCCAGCGCTGGCTTGCACAGCAGGCGGTACTGCGCGGGCAGGGGCTGCTCGGGGCGGCGGCGGGCCTCCCGCTGCTGCTGCTGCTCTGCAGTGTGCTGTGCACGCGGCGTCGCCTGCTCGGTGTCTTCCGTCTGCCTGCGTGCCCGCTCCAGCTGCGCACGCCACACGAGCAGCGTGGGAAGGACGAGGCCGAAAGCGACCTGCGCGGGTGCGCAGGTGAGCGGACACAGCTTGGTTAATGCAACTGTGGCGCTGTGGGTCTTCCCATCTGCCCTGCCTGCCATGCCATGCATGCAGGGCAAGCTAGCGGGCACACCTGCAGAGACCACACCACTGCTGTGCACTGCTCGGCATCGCTGGCCGCCGCGGCGGCTGCCGCCAGGTGCTCGCGCGTGCCTGCACAGCAGGGCAGCGGAACGGTCAGTGGGGCACCTGGAAATGCCAGAGTACGCTTTTGCGGCTGCAAGCGCTGCCTCGCCGCACGTCAGCATGCCTGGGTGCTCAATCCACTTGCTTTCAGCCACACCAACACCAGCTGGCTGCTGGCGAGCTCACCTGGGCAGACAAGTGAGGCCAGCTGCCGCAGGGCCCAATACATTCCACGCACAAGCTGCACGTTGCTGCTGTAGCGCGACACGTACTGGGCGCAACCTGCAACCACAGCAGGGGGGGAAGGGACCAGCTCAGCTCAGTGCAGTGCATAGCAAGCACAGCAAGGGCCACAGCGCATGCTGGCTCCCCACCCGGAACACCAGGTGGCAACTGCCTGGGCACGACCGGGCACTGGCTGCCGCTCACCTGTCGGCGCCTGCAGCATCAGCAGGCCCACGCCCAGCGTCTGTGCCAGCAGGTGCACCAGCGGGGGGAGGGGCCAGCCCACTGCCATGACGATGCAGCCGTCCATCCAAGCCAGGGGCAGCAGGAGGAGGAAGAGGGAGCGCAGCATGCTGCCCAGAGAGGTGTCTGAGTCGCCGCCACCAAGTGCGTCGCCGGCCCCGCCAGGCAGGTGCATGATGCGTTGCGTGTTGAAGACCAGAGGCACGAGGATGGACCAAGCGCGCAGGGCGACCAGTGCAGGGGTGCGCAGGCGGGCCGCGTAAAGTGGCGGTGCGCAGAGCTTGACGGTAAAGGCCGCACAGGAGAGGGTGAAGGCCACGATCAGCAGGCGCCGCTCTCCAGCCGTCAAGTTGCCCATGCACAACACTACCGCTTGCATGGCCAGCATTGCTATGAAGGTCGAGCCGTCGCTGGCGCGTGGCTCTCTGGCGGCGGCAGCGGCGGTCCCGCCGCGTCGACTGCTCTCGCCAGGCTGCCGGCCCAGGCCAACGACGGCTTGCTCCTCGACCAGACGGCCCATTTCTGAGCAGACGCCGCTTGACAGGCGCTGCTTGCGAGCCGTGTGCGAGCGCAAGCGCTGTCGGAGTTGCGACCTTGCTCCAATACCGGCGCGGCAACTTGGTGGCACCCTAACTCACGGAACGGGTTGGGATGGGCGGAAGCAGGCGGCACTTGTCCAGCCCTCAAAGTGTATCCACCACTTGCACCCCGCACCTTTGCGAAGAGCCCAAGTTGATACAAGTATTTGCGGAGTGTTTCGGGAGCGCGCACATGTGCATGCAACACAGCTTCCGTGCCAGCTGCCCTGTGACATCACCATGTGTGCCAGTGGCCGTGGGCTCCTTTCCCCGAGGCACGTGGCACCCAGCCACTGGACCACCAAGCCTGCAGGTACCTGCCTTACAAACCTGCCCCCCTCTCTCCTTCACCAGCCTGGTGATGGGCTGAGCCCATCGCCCCTTGCCCCCTGCGCTGCGTTGCCGCTGCGGGCCAGGCAGCTAACAGGGCGTGAGCAGAACGGCGCACACAAACGAAAGGTGGCCAAGAGTGAGGCGTGCCAGGTGCGGGGTTAGCAGAGGGGCTGCAGCCAATGAGATGCCAGGCCAGCCATCACAAGGAGATCACAGGAAGACTGTTTCAAATATGAGCAGCGGCAGCAGCACGACGGTGGCTGCCAGCAGCAGGGAGGCGTGCTGTTGCCATCATCACAGGAAGACTGCCTTGAAGATGACCAGCAGCAGCAGCACGACGATGGACACCAGCAGCAGGATGACGCACAGCGCCATGCCGCTCTGCTTCTGCTTCTTCTCCGCCTTCTCCAGCTGCTTCACGCCCTCCTCAACCTTCATCGCCGTCTGCGGAGGCGGGCAAGCGGAGCGAGCAGGGGGAGGCAGGCCGGGCCGCAAGGGGTGGTGAGGGATGGGGAGGGGGCAGGGCCAGCGTTGGGCTGGGTGTGGTGGGCAGGGCCAACTGGCTGAACACCATGGGTATGCAGGGCATGTGGTGCGAGCAGAAGGTACGCATTTCCACCTCAGTGGGGTAGTCAGTGGGGGAGTGGGTAGTCAGTGGGGGAGTCAACAGGGGCGCCCTGCCGCTGCATGCAACGCCACAGCGTGCAGGCTGGATGGACGCCTCCTCATTAGTGCCAGCATCAGGCCCACGCCCATAACCACACACTATGGCAAATGCTCAATGGCGGATAGAGCTGGTCCACACTGCGCACTTACCTCATTTCATAATCCATCAGGCCATCTCCACCGCACCAACCCCACTTCCACGGCAAATGTGCTGCCACGTCCCTGCCACCGCCCCTCACCTGCTCCATGTTGTAATCTATCCGATCCAGGATGGTGCCCTGGTCGATGACCAGCACGCTGAGGTCCTTCATGATCTGCAGGGCGGATGACGTGGCGCCAGCGGGGCACGTGAGAAGCGTGGCAGGCGGCAGGGCGGTTGAAGGTCGGGGGGTCTAGGGCAAGGCCACCGGGGGCATGGGCGCACAGCCTGGCCCTGTGCAGCACATACACCTTGGCGCCTTGGGCACGCTCCACACACCCGTGAGATGCCATGCCCCATGCAGCAGCTTCCCTGCCTGTCCACGCCAACTTTCTCCAGCTGCGCATAGCTAGCCGCGCCTTGCCGTTTTATCACCCGCCCTTGAGGCAGTGGTTCTCACCAACCCGCCCACCTGCGCAAGCTCGTTGATCGACTGCACGATGTTCTGCACCTCTCGGTCCCGCTCATCGATCAGGGTAGTCATGGTGTCCACTTTGAGCGCCTGCAGATGGGCAGTACCAGAGAGGGGGGCAGCACAGTTGATGCCAGGCGAAAAAGGCTTGCAGCCATGCACATGCTACAGCCGTGCCAGCATCACAGCAGGCCCAGCACGGCCAGGTGGGGCAGCACCAGCGGCATGACTGCAGCAGGCTCGCAAACATCCAGCACCAACAGCAATTCTAGGCACGCGTTGGCCAGCACCCAACAGCCATCAGGAGCAGCCAGGCAGCCAGCAAGTGTGGGCGGGCGGACTAGTGGGCACCCACTAACCTGCATGTCTGAGAAGCCCGGGTCGTACTCCTCCTCCCCGCCACGCCCCCGCTCCTCATCCAGCAGGTTCAGACCGCTGCCGCCTGCCCCGCCTCCGCCTCCCCCGTCCTTGCTGCGCAGCCGGTTCAAGTAAGCCTTCTGCTGCTTGCGGAACTGTATCGACAGCCGCTGCAGCTCCACGGCTAGCGTGCGCTGCAGAGGAGGGGGCGGGGGCACGGCAGGGCGGCCAGGGGTCAGTGTGGCAGTCGCTAGCGGGGCACCACCACAGCCTCTGCCCTGCATGGCCAAGTGTCCATCCTGCTCTGCCAAAGCCTTGCAACCTTTGCCTCCCCGCCTCCTTCTCGCCTCCTCGCTCCCCAGCCCGCACCTGCACATTCCGCTTGACCTTCTCGTCCCCCTCGCTGCTCGATGGCTCACTGCCAAACTGCTGCAGCCGCGCCTCGCACTTGCGGAACATGCGCGTGATCTGCTGCGTCAGCACCTCCACCTGCGCACGGAGGCGGCACGTGGCAGCGGCAGCGATGCCACAGGCAGCATGGGTATCAAGAGACGGGGTGGGGAGCAGCAGCACGGACGCACGAGGTGGCTGCCGGAGCAGTGCGCCTGCCGCACTAACCTGGCATGCACGGTTGCAGCAGGATGCCCTGCCTGTGCAGCACATGCACCAGCTGTTGCCAGCCACCGCTCACGCCAGGCCAGCGCCTGCCTGCCCACCGCCGCCTTATGCCGCTTCCCAACTACTACCCACCACATCTTGCGGTCCCTCCTCACCTGCACCTCGTCGTCGTTTGTGTCGTCAAACCGGCTGAGCGTGGCCTTGCCGTGCAGGCTGCGCAGCTCCGCCATGCGCTGCTTGATGCCCAGCATCTCCAGCCGGATCTGCTCCTTGAACTCCACGTACTGCGGGGGCAGCGCTGCTGCAACACCGGCAGCACCCGCCTCGGCAGAGTCCAGCCCGCCGCCCAGCGCTGACGCCATGAGCCGCGCGGTTTCTAGGCTGCACAGCGAGGGGCGGGCGGGCGGACCGGGCAGGCGGGGCAGTGAGCGTGCGAGGTCCCAAGTGGAAACGACGGATGAAGCACCAGCACATGCACGGGATTGACATCAGGAGGACGCGGGCATGCCGTAACTGCAGCTGTGGTCTGTGGCTGGATGCACACACCCGGCAGCTGCTACGGCGCCCACTGCCCTCGCTTTCACTGACCACTCTGCATGCATCCCAGGACCACTGGAATGCCATGAAGCAGCGCACCTCTCCACGCCTGGAGCTGCCATGCCGGGGGCCGTCAGTGGCCGGCTGCTGCCGCGTGCCTGGCGGCGGTATTTGAGGAAGAGGTCGGTGCGGTTGCGGGTGGTGCCCAGCGGTGCGCCGCTGCTGCCGCTGGTGGAGGCCCCGCCGCCGCGGGCGTCCACTTCCACCGCCCCTGCATAGCTGATCTTGCCCCTCAGCGCCGCCATGGCCAGCCGCTAAGGGCCGGCAGAGGCCACCCGCAAGTCGAGGTGACCTTCACGCGGGTTGACCTTCACGCGCACGGGTTCCGAGGTGTCTCCGACTGTTGTGCGCGGCAGTAAAGTCGAGAAAAGACGGTAGCGGCCCCGCCACAGGTGGGCTCGAGGTGTCTACAGCGGGAGCGCGGGTGAGTCGGTGCGAGCTGGGACGTGAGTGTTGTACAAAGCAGCACAGATCAGTGCAGTGGGATGCGGCGTTGGTGCAAGGCCAAGGTTGCCAGCACTGCACGCTGCCGCCGCCGCGGCGCCGACCGCTTGCTGCTGGCAAGCGTGTGTCGTGCCCGTTCTGGCAGCCAAAGTGCAACATACAGCATTGCATTTCTTCTACTTCCTTTCACGCCGGTATCTGCAGATCAACATTGTAAAGGCTTGGGCGGCAGTCTGCAGAAATGGAGGCAAGCGCCTCTGCCTCTCCTGCTGCTTCATTCACCATGCACTTAACTTGAGCATCCACAACTGAAGGATTCAGGAGGAATAAAAGGTGTACAAAAGGGCGTTCAAAATCCCCCCCGGGGGACCTTTGCTTGTGCTTGTCTGCCTTCCCCTTGTTCCCTACCAGCCCGCGGCATCGGTCCAGCATGCTGTGTGTCCCCCCGCTCCTTTTCCCTGTTTGCAATCATGACAGCCTCTCGCTGTCCAGGGGTCTCTTGTCGCACTTTGTTTGCGGAAATCAGACTGTAACCCCACAAAAGCAAGAATCCATGGGGCGGCAGGTAGCTGGGCCACTCAGGACGCGCCCAACTCCTCGAGGGCGGGGAGATGCGATGTGGGTACGGCCACAGCAGGCACTCTAGCACATGAACGATTTGCCCCGCTCTGAATGGTCTGCCCATCATGTACTGAATCTCCAAGCACGGCTACCTAAGTCTCAGGGACCCTGTGCGGGCCAGTGCCAGGACATGGCAGTGCATTGTGCGAAACCAAGTGACTCAGGTGCTTCATCAAGCTGTTCCACATCTTGGTAGCACTGTGCTACCTTCAGGGGCGCACGCATGTGGACCCAACCTGGTTGTTGTTGGCAGCTGCAGCACAGCCAAAACCGCACCACCCACGACGACTCGCGTCCCTGCAACCCACCACCCTTGCTGCCTTCAGCGCACCAACGGCTGCAACCCTTGATCCAAAATTGTGTTGCACAGCTCTCCTTGGCCGAAGCACACTGCTGTGCAAGCCGCTGAGGCAGTCCAGTGGACGCCGACCGCCAAGGCTGCACTTCACACCGTTGGGACGGCGCCGTGATGAAGACACTGGATGCTGTTGGTCATTTGAAGAGCGGGGACGGCCGAAGGGCTCGGCCGAAGGGCTGATGGCGCGCTGCCAGCAGGGCGGAAAATGACGACTGTTGGCCGCCTGAGGAGCTCTTGCACTTCCTCCTGCTTCCCTGTGCGTCCTGTGCTAACACACGTGCAGCCGTGGATCTCAACCAGCGACAGCGCAGACCCAACACTTTCCCGATTGCAGCGGCTGCTGCACGGGCCTTGATAGCGGCGGGGTGGCACACGGGCAGTCCGTGAAGCAGTGCCAGCGGCCCGGCGGGCGGCGAGATGGAGGGCGGCAGTGGCGGCGGCAGCGGCGGGCGCCGCTCGTCGAGCAGCTGGGAGCGCGAGGAGCAGTTTCGTGAGCTGCTGCACAAGGTGGCCAAGAAGGCCAGCCGAGAGGTCATTGATACCTGTGCAGACATAGCCATCCGGGACGACAAAGTGGTGAGCTTGTCTTGAGGCATCAAGCAGCGCTGTGAGCTGCTGCAGCACTGCTCACCGCGCTGGGCTGCCGCCCTGCCCTTCCTCTTCTCTGACCCCCCGCCCCGGATGCATCCATTCGCTTCTGAGCCTCTATGCCCTTGCTGGCTGTGCTCCTCGGCAGGCCTACAAGGCGGTGTGTGCGCTGTTGATTCACGAGATGAAGCAGCTCAAGCCCTCATACCGCCTCAAGCTCTTGTACGTCGCCTCGGCCATCCTGCGGCAGTCCAAGAGCCGGCGGGGGGAGCGGGACAAGTATGGTGAGCGGGGGCAGGGCGGGGTGGATGGGTGGGAGGGGCCTACAGACGGGTGGGCAAGCTGCCGGCGGTGCAGGGTGCACTTTGGGCGTCGGGGTGTGCACAGCATGCGGGGCCTGCCCCTGCTGCATGCCCGCCTGCCTGCGTACCCTGCCGCGCCTGGCGCACTCCATGCTCTGCATGCACCGCTGTGTGTGCGCCCCACCTGCACCTGTGAACCGCTCTGCCGCTCATTGCTGCCCTCTGGCTCCTGCCTGCTGTGCAGCTGCACGCTTCGAGCCGCAGCTGAACACAGTGGCCGACCTGCTGGCGCCACTTGGCGCTGACCACCTGGCATCTGTGCTGAAAGTGCTCGAGGTGTGGTGGCGGGACGACATCTTCCCACCTGCCACGGTGGCCGCCTTGCAGACGCGCTTCAAAGGCCTGCTTGCGGCGGCGCAGCAGGGCGGCACTGGCGGCGCCGGCAGCAGCGCCGGCGGGGGCTCTTTGGCAGCGGCGGTGCCCTCCGGAATGGCGACATCCGTCACGGGTGCCCCTGCAGCAGTGGCGCCAGGGGCACCCGTGACGGGCAGCCCAGGTGGTGTCTTTCTTTCCTCCATGTCCCCAGGCAGCCTGTCGGGGCACCAAGGGGCGGGGGTGGCAGCCGCCGCATCTAGCCAGGCCCATGCGCCCGCCGCCCCGGCCCCAGCACCGCCCTCCCAGATCAGCAAGGCAGCAGGGGGCACCTCTTCAGCGCCGCCAGCTGGCGGGGAATCGCTGAGCAGTCAGCCGGCAGCAGCAGCGGGGGCAGCATCCGGTGCGCCGCTGCACACGGTGGGCAGCAGCAGCCAGCTGCTCCCGCTGCAGCGCCAGCAGAGCACTGAGGCGTATGACCCTCTGGCGGCAGCTCTGGATGGCAGTGACCTGGGTGCAGCTGCAAACGGGGCTAGGCAGGCGGCAGGCGCCGCTCCCTTGCCGGCCCTGCCGCCTCTGCCGCCGCCACCACCAGCAGGTCAGGCGGCGCCCCCGCCGCCCCCGCCCCAACCTGTCTGGCAGCAGCAATCGCAGCCAGCAACAGGAGCGCAGCAGCAGCAGCAGCAGTGGCAGCAGCAGCCACCAGGCGCCGCTCCTTGGCTTCAGCAGCAGCCGCCACCTCCGCCGCCACCAGCCATGCCGCCAGGGCAGGTGGGGCAAGGAGGCAGGGAAGGGCCTCCACCGCCCCCACCGCCGCAGCAGCCTTTGCCATCACCACCACCGCCTCCAGCGCAAGCCGGACCACCTCCGCCGCCGCCTCCCAATACAGCAGCAGCGGCAGCAGCTGTGCCGCCGCCGCCGCCAGAGGGCGCACCAGCAGCGGCTGGAGAGCAGACGGCAGCGGCTGGAGAGGGGACAGCACAGGCAGCGGGGCGCAAGCGCAAGTCGCGGTGGTCCGATGATGCATAGCTGATTGCTTGGGAGGCCGCTTTTGCCAGCATTTGACCTGCTTTTGGGGGCAACCCCTCATGATAGTCCTTGGCTGTTATGCTGTGATATCCTCATGCTGTGATACCCTCACGCTTCCTTGCTGCCCTGTGGGCAGGGGTGAGGTGCGGTCACCACAGGCTCATGCAGTGCATCCAAGCGGGTATGAGGATGGGTCGGGACCAGGTGGTTGGGAAAAGGGGCATGGGAAAGAATGACAGGTCAGCAAAGGAAACAGTGCGGGATCCAAAGAGGACCAAACGGGCCGAAAGCGGTGTTCACAGGACAGGGACAGAGGCAGTTAGTACCTCTGGTACGCTGGGAGTGCGCCTGATCTATCACACAGAGTCAAGCAGAGCAGAGCTCCGCTCTAGAGAGTCACTCAAGCAAGGACAGAGTCAACTACACAAAGAAACGGGTGGGGCGGCAGCGGATGCCAGGCACGTCACATCAGCCGGCATTTGCTCTTGCCCGAGCCATCGCGCTGCCTGCCTCGTGCCCGCCTGCCAGGGCTGCTGCTGCTGCTGCTGCTGGCATTCGCCAGTGGGGCCGCTGCCGAAGCGGGGCACCCCGGAGAGCCTGCTGCTGCTGGTGGGGACGACACGCTGCCCCCCTGTGCCACCGCCCCTGCAGGCCGCAGCGTGCAGTGCAGCAGTGAGGCGGAGTCAGGGCTGCTGGAGCCTGCCTCCGCAGAGGAGGCAGCCTCAATCACGGACGGCAGGGGTGCGGACGCTGCTGGGGAGTCCAAACCAGAGGCCTGGGCCAGCGCAAGTGCCTGCAAGTGCTCCTCCACATCTAGGGCTGCATGCTCGCCCCCGCTGTCTTGTGAGAAGAGGTCGGCCAGCGCTTGGGGCCCGCGGTGCGGCACGGGGTCGCCCCCAGCGCCGCCCAGCCTGCGCAGGAAAAGGGCGCCGCAGTGGGGGGGGTGTGGGAGGCATGGGGGGGTGCTTCCAAGCAGAGCGAGCTTGCGGCAGGCGTACACTGGCTGCTGCTACGAGTGCGGCAGAAAATGCGGCGGCTGCGCCGCGGGCAGACATGCAACAGCGACGGCACGCCAGCATAGAGGCCCAGCGCAGCGGCTGCAGTGGCAGCGGCGGCAATCCAGTCCGTTTGCAAGTGCAGGCACTAGCCCCTCGGTCCCTGCCAGCTCAGCGCCCTGCACACCTCAGGTGCGCCAGAGCCTCACGCATGCCAAATCCCAGGCTGGGGTTCTCGCTGTCAATGCTCATTGAGCGGGGGAAGGCCCCGGCAGACTGCTTCTGCAGGAAGCCAGCTGCAGGCACGCTGCCGCCGCCGCCGCTGCTGGCTGGCGTGGCTGGCGTGCCAGGCTGCTGGGGCGGCAGCGGCGGCTGCTGCTGCTGCTGCTGCTGCTGCTGCTGTGGTGGCAGCAAAGGCGGGCCGGCCCTCACCGCCGGCAGCGCTGCACACACGGCCAGCTGGGCTCTGCTGCTGGGCGGCTGTGGGATGCCGCCGCGCTTGGAGGGGGACGTGCCGAGGAGAAAAGCGCTAGAAGGGAGGCATCCGCCTGGTGAGGTGTGCATGCCCGGCTTAGGGGGGCTACTCGACACCCAGGCCGAAGCATCACAACCCTTCATGCCACCACCCCAGCCGGCCCCGTCGCCTTCGCACCCGCCGCTGCTGCTGCAACAGGGGCCGTCTGCGGCTGCGTCAGCGCTGCCAGCGCTGCCGCCGTCGGCGGCAAACCGCTGCTGCGAGGCTGCCGCTGCCGCCGCCGCACGCTCTGGTGACACGCTGCCTGGCTGGGCCTGGCAGGCGGCTAGCCCCTGCCCCTCTGCCGCCTCCTCATCCCGCTCTGCGGCAGCTGTGATCGGCGCCACTGCGCTGGGCGTCCCATTATTCTGCAGGAAGTCCTCGCACAGCGCCCTGCATGGCAGTGTGGGAGCCGAGGAGGCATGTCAGGAGGGCATGCCACAGGGCAACGACGGGTGGCGGAGCGCGGGCATGCCAGCTTGTGTTCTTCAGCTCAAGACTCGCCATAGCCATGCACGTGAGACAAATAGTGCGGGAGCCTCGGGTGCTGCAGTGCCAACAATGTGCAGGCGTGGCGACGAGCGCAGGCATGCAAGGCCAAGCGCTTCGCAGCCAGCACAACCCACAGCCTCGTGCCTCTCCTGGAGGCCACCGTGACCACCTGCCTGGATGGGTTTCTTCCCCACCCAAGCTCACTCACTTGGCAAGGCCCAGGCTGGTCGCCCGCCGCATGCTGCCAGAGCTTCCTCCCAAGTCCCGGCGCCAGGAGCTCGCCCCCTCCAGGTGATCTGCTGCTGCCGAAAAATCGCTCATGGAAGAGTGCGCGGTGTGGCCGCCAAAGGCGCTGATGCCGGTGCTTCCTGGGCTGCCGCCCGCGGCGCCTGATCCTGTGCTGCCGGGAGAGCCCCCGGAAGGCCGGTGCAGCCCCTCGCTGGCGGCGAGTGCCAGCGACAGGCCGCCGCTGCCGCCGCCGCTGCCGCCGACGCTGCCACTGCCGCTGCTGCCGCCGCCGCGCGACAGCTTGCGCTGCATCAGCCGTCGGCTAGCTGCAAAGCCCTCGGCTGCCGCAACCACGGCAGCATCGTCCTCGCTGATCGCCCCCGCCCCATTGGCCCCTGCTGCTGCGGCGGCGGCAGCGCCGGCTGCTGATGCGTCTGAGCCGTTGCCGCTTGTCGGCCCGCCGGCCTGAGCGGGGTCGTACTGGTTGCCTCCGTGCCGGCTGGCATTGCGGCTGCTGCCGCAGCTCCCTGGCCGGCTGGGCGTGCCGCTCTTGCTGACAGCCGTGTGCTGCGCCAGCGGCGCCGGCACTGCGGGCAGGCCGTCGGCAGAGCCCCCCGTGTTGGCCCGGCTCAGGCTGCCGGTGCGCCGGCACTCCCGCTCCCGCCGCACCATGTCTGCTGCATCCTCAAAGTGCGGCACATCCTCATTTGCATCATCCATCGCATGCTCCTGCTGCCCATGCTGCTGCTGCTGCCCCTGCTGCTGCCGGACTGGCCCGTCAGCTATCGCCGCCGCCGCCCGGTGCGCCGCCGCCGCCGCCTCTGCCGCCGCCGCCCGCCGCCGCAGCCGCTCCGCCTCTTTAGCCAAGTCGTCCACCGCTGCCACTGCAGGGGGCGACCCGCCCAGCACGCTGCCCTCGGGCGTGACGGCGCTGCCGCCGCCGTAGCGTGCATGCAGCTCGCGAATGAATTTCTCGTGCTTCACTCCCGGCGGGCGGGCGGCAGCAAAGCTCTCCAGCGCCTGCTCCACGCTCAGCCCGCAGGCCTGGCAGAGGTAGGAGCAGACCACAAACCCGGTGCGGTTGAAGCCTGCGCGGGGGAGGGCAGGGGGCAGCAGGGTGGGGGGCAGCAGGGTGGCGGACATCAGTGACGGTAGCAGAGCAGCACGTGGGGTGGCTGCAGCCGCTGGCTGTCGGCACCACTCACTCACTCACTCACTCACTCAATCAATCAATCAATCAATCAACCAACCACTGCCCAGCGCACTGACAGCCCTGCAGTGCGTCCACACCACCCGCGTGCCGCTCGGCCGCCAATGGCAGCACACCAAGCAGGCCCGCCCCCCACGGCACGCACCGTAGGCGCAGTGCAGGGCGATGTACTTGTCGGGGTGCCTGCCCCAGAAGCCCTTGGCTGCCCGCTCAACTTCGTTGATGGCCTCACGGGAGGGCAGCACCTTGGCGATGAGCTGGAGCACAGCAGGCACAGCACGGGGAGGGGGCGGGTGCAGGCGGCATCAGGCACCCTGCGCAGCTGCTGGCGCGGCATTCTGCCACTGCGGCCCAGGATGCAGCGCTCTTTCCAAGCCTCATTCAACGGTTGCGAACCCGGCAGGCAGCACAGCAGGAGAGCACAGCGGGCAGGCAGGCACAAACCAGGGTGCACTCTGGTGGTGCCGCAACACACATCAAGTAAGCAAGAGTGCCTCAACCGTGGTGATAACCGATGCTAGGCCCTCACCTGCACGTGCTCATACTCCACCGAATCTGGCATGTCATCCGAGTACCTGCACAGCCCATGACACAAGCAAGCCAGGCGTTCAATTAAAATGTGCACACACACACACCGCCGCCATGTGCGCGTCTGCGCACCCAGTTGGCTGCTGCTGGGCCTCAGCCAAACCTCAGAGGGCTGGGACTCACACTGGATGGCAGACAACCAGCAGGCTGGGCACCATTGCAAAAACAACTCCCCGGGTGGGGGATGGGGGATGATGCCTCACACCTCCCACGCCGCACCCCAACGTGCTGCTGCCGCAGCTGTCACCCCAACCGCGCTGCCTCCTTCCCCGCTCCCCGCAGGTCACCCCCCTCCGGCTCACAGGCAGTCGTGGTTTGCAAGGTCAATAATCATTCCGACCTCCCGCCCCAGCGCCGCTTCCCGCGCCAGCAGCAGCGGCACCGTCAGCGGGTGCTTGGGCGCCTCTGGCAGGCTCCAGTTGTCCAGTATCTCCGTGCTCATGGGCGTCTTCATCGGAACGAATTTGGTGGGGGCGACGGGCAAGCCGACGGCGTCGTAGTCGGCCTAAGGAAAGGAGGGACGGGGAGCGTGTGCTCGGGCGGGGTGAGGTGGGCGAGGCGGTCGTGGAGGGTGCTGGACGGCAGGCGCCGCGCAGCCCAGCATGGGGCTTGCAGGGGTGGCAGAAAGCAGGGCTCCTCTGCCACCCGAGCTGCCAGGAACTCAGGACCTCTGCTCTGCCGCTGCTCTGTGAACAGACACGGCAGGGACGGGGGCCAGCCGCCGGCAGCGGGCACACCGCCCAGGTGCCGTCCTGGCCCTGGCCCCGCCCTCTTCCTGGTCCCGCCCTGCTCACCCATTTCTGCAGCTTCCCCAGCACAGTAGGAGCGGCGGCAGCATCGTCCAGGGGCTGGGCCAGCTGCTCGACACCAGGCGGCTCGGCCTCTGAGCCGGGGTTCCAACCCGCCAGGGAGACGGAGCAGGCTGCACGTGACATAGCGTTCACGACCGAGAAGGCGCCATAGCCACAGCAAGCAGCCGCCGACGACACAAGAGCGGGCGCTCTAGATAGGCGTGCCGCTGTCCCTGCAGAAATGCTATTGCTAGGAGCTTTTCGAAACACGATTGACCGCTCCGAGCCATGCACGCTCGCGCGCTGGCTGCTGCGACGTGCTGCGCGGCAGTCGAAGAGTCGCGCCCCTTACTCTTTTCGCCTGCCCGCCCTGCCGCAACATCTTTGTTGGTTGCAGACTCGGTACAACCAGCTTCAGCGCGTGATACTGGTATCGTGAAGCTTGCGATCGATCAGCTAAGCGCTCGCTCAGTTCCAATGGAGCAGTTGCGCAACATGAAGCTGCCCAGCGTCGATGAGTTGAAGGACAACAAAGTGCTGGTCGGCGCAGCTGCCGTCACAGCAGCTGTGGGCGGCGGCCTGCTGCTCAAGCGGGCTCTCAGGTGCGTACAGCCCCCGGGCGATTTCCTTGCAAGGCTGCATTGGACCTGCTACGCACAGCAGCACTCAAACCCACCGCATCGCCTTAACCCGACGCCCTGCAGGCAAACCAAGCCGCGGGACGGCCCCTACAAGCCGGGCACACTGCCCGAGGGCTGCTACGATGCCATCATCGTGGGCGCAGGTGCGCGGGGCGCTGCAGGTGCTGCAGGCTGCCGCTGCGGCGCCGCCTGACAGCTGGCGGCCAGGGCACTCCTCGTCTTCCGCCGCCGCTCGCGCTGCCCGCCGGCGTCTCCGCTGCGGGATGCCAACTCCTGCCACCGCAGCGTCCAATGCTTGAATATATTAGCAAGGCCGCTGCTGCCACCGAGCTGCTGCTGTCGCGTGCCGTGCTTTGCTAGGCCCCGTCCCCCGAACACGCAGTCCCAACCCAACCCAACCTGCGGCGTTGCCGCATCCCTCCCTCCCGCCGCCCGCCTGTCGCAGCATCTCGCCATTTCTGTTGCTGCCTGCACCCACTGCATGGCCCCACCGCATCAAAGCGACACAATATCCTGCCGCCCTCCACCATCCCCTGCAGGCCCCTCTGGTGCCGTCTGCGCGTATTACATGGCCGCTGCCGGCTCTCGTGTGGCACTGCTGGACAAAGAGCACTTCCCACGCGACAAAATCTGCGGCGATGCCGTCTGCACCCCCGCCATCCGCATCCTGGAGGTGGGTGCGCCGTGCTGTCTGGTAGTGCATCAGATTCTGGATCAGCACGGAGATCTGCGGTCATGGTTCCGGCACCACCGCTGCCTGCACACCCGCCATTCGCGTACTGCAGGTTTCTGTTGATGTCTGCTGCGTAATTGATGAGCTGCAGAGGCTCAAGGAGGTGATTGCACCACCCCCAACCCCTCCTCGGCCTGAAACTCTGCGTGCGTACCCTGCGTGCTGCAGGAGATGGGCGTGATTGATGAGCTGAAGAAGCATGATGAGGTGAAGTTTGCAGACAACGGAGGCTTCATCTCCCCCTCCGGCCTCTCCTACATCGGTACGTGCGGGGTGCAGGGCTGAGGTTGTGTTGTTGGGGCAACGTAACGGAGGCTTCCTCTCCCCCTCCGGCCTCTCCTTCATCGAGTGTGTGTTTGATGTGCCTGCTTTATTGGTTGTGTACGGCATGCTATGTGTGCGCTGTTGGGGTTTGAATCACTGTGGCTGCCTCGTTCTCTTCCCGCCCGCGTGTCCTACATCGGTGCGTGAAGGAGATGGGGTGTTGCCTTAAGACCCGCTCAACCTGCCTCTGCCCTAGTCTTCCGCCCCGCCCCCAACTCCCACACACCCGCAGGCAACTCCGAGCACCGGCTGGAGCACCGCCGCTGCCTGCGCTGTGCGCGGTGTCCCCGCACCTCACCCCGTGCCCCCGCTGCCCACCCACACCCCCCGCAGGCAACTCCCAGCACAAGCTGGGCACCGCCGCTGCCTGCGCTGTGCGGCGCGTTGACCTGGACGCCCGCGTGGCGGCCGCCGCCAAGCGCGCTGGCGCTAGCCTGATGGAGGGCTTTGAGGTGGGCAAGGCCTGCATTAGGCTCTCCGTGGACTGAATTGTAATTGACTGATTGATTGGTTGACTAGGACTTCCAGCAAGGAGCAAGGGCAAGCATTCTGGGTTTGCATGCATCCACCTATAACCTGAAACCCTGGTTCCGGCAGGTGGGCAAGGACGTCACCTTCAGCAAGGAGCAGGGCCTGTGGACGGTCAAGTCCACCGACGGCAAGACCGTGCGCGGCCGCATGCTGGTGTGCGCCGACGGCTCCACCTCCCGCCTGGCGACGCAGCTGGGCTACTGCACCGCGCCGCCGCAGGTGGGTGGGCGGGTGGGGTGCGCTGGAGATGAGGGTGATTGGGGCGGGGGACGGGAAGGTTTCGATATGCTGTGTGGTGTGCGCTTTTCTGGGGAGGGTACTGTGAGCGACGCTGGAGATGAGGGCCCCGGGGAGAGTGACCGGGGGGCCTGCCATGTGCTGGTTGGTATGCTCCTTTCCTTCAAGCAGCCGCAGCATGCAGTGCTGGCCCTGTTGTCGCCCTTGCCATCCGCCGGTGCTCCCCTCCCTGCTCTCCCGCCCCGCTGTCCCGCCCTGCCCTGCCCGCCCTCACGTATCCACCCTGCCGCGCCCTGTGTTCCCTAGGGCATCTCTTCTCATGCCCTCACCGCTGGCATCCAAACCGGGCATTCTCCACCCCGGAATGGACTACCCGCACCGAGCCGCTGACACTCGCTCCCTCTTCACGCCCTGTCTGTCTCTGTGCAGGGCGTGTCTTCTCGCGCCTACATTGCTGGCGGCTCCCACAACGCCGACTTCGATGGCCTGGTCTTCTACCCCCGCTGGTCGCTGCCCGGGTGAGCAGGGGGGAGGCGCTGTACTGCCTGCAAGGTTTTCAAATCGGGCAGCAGGAGTGCGGGATTGTGCGCAGCAGGTGCCCTGCTGGCTATGCCTCGCCGTCCCAAGTGGGCGAAATCAGCAGGCACGGCTCAAACTTCCCCATGTAGCTGTCTTCCCCAGCTTTGCGTCAACGCTTCTCCACCGTTCTTTCCTCCTGCAGCCATGCCTCCGAGCTTCTGCTGTTACTTCGTCCCCCAACCCCCCAATTCCCTGCCTGGATACCTCATGTTCACACTTTCCTCCCTACTCCCCCCCACCCCGCAGCTACGCCGCCATCTTCAAGCACTCCAAAGACGAGCTGGGCTTCTGCTACTACCTCATCCCATGCGGCAAGGGCCAGGACAAGGGCCAGTGCGGCAACGTCACGGTGCGTGCGGCTTTTTTTCTTTTAAGGGAGGGTGTGCAGTATGATTTCCGCACACAGAATGCGACACAGGCCCCTTGACCGTGGGGCACCGGAATGCAAGCAGGCAGCGGGCGGCACCGCAAGGGGATGGGGGCAGGCGGTGGGCTGGCACCGGCAGAAGGCCCAGTCTGCCCCGCTTGGCCCACTCTTGCCCACGTTGCTTGCTTTGTGGCCTGCGACTGCCAACCTCCCCTAGGCGGGCTTGATTCAAGCAACTGCGTGGGAAGTCAAGCAGGCACCTCTTGACACTGCTTTGCGCACGCTACATGGTCCTCCACTATCCTTTTCTCATGCGCAGGCTGATGACGTGAAGCGGCTGCCTGTGGGAAGTCGGGCAGGCACCCCGTCTGTATGCCCACTCCCTGCTCTCCCCCTGCTCCCTCACACTGCAGGCTGACGACCTGAAGCGGCTGCACGAGAACGCCATCAAGCACGACCCCTTCATCTCCCGCGCCATGGGGCCCAACCCCAAGTGCGAGCGCATGCGCGCCGGCTCCCTCCGCGTGGGCGGCCAGGGTGAGCGAGGGGGAAGGGAGGGAAAAGAGAAGGAGGGGTGAGGGAGAGGCAGAAGACAGGGGCGTGCTAGGGGGAGGAGGGAGGACACGACTGGTTGTGGCATGAGGGCTTCCAGCTGGTGCTGCAGCAGCAGCGCGAGCAGCAGGCTAGGTGGTGCGCAGCAGCTCAGGCGAGGGTGAGTCGACCCTCACTTATGCGAGGGCGTGCTGGAGCGAGAGAAGGAGCAATGCCCGGGAAATGCCAGCGCACTTGTATAAAACAGCGGGGGGCAGAGAGGCTCAGTCTCAAAGAAGGAGACTTCCTGGACACCACCTAGGTTGACCATTGGTGATGGAGGCTGTATCTAATGCTACATTACTGCATTGCATGTGCAGGCCTGAACACCACCTACGACGACCACGTGATCATCATTGGTGATGCCGCCGGCTTCATCGACCCCTTGACCGGTGAGGCCTCTCAACACATGTGATGGCCTCCTGGGCTGTGGTTTGTTTGGTGGTGCTGGGGAGGGCCCTGGCGGGCCATGTTGTGGGATCAATGGCAGGTGGCAATGCAACAGACGGCAAGATGGCAATGCTACGGATGGCAATGCATGTCGTCACCAGCGATGCTGCCGGCTTCATCATTGAGGCCACTTGATCAGTAGTCAGTTGGTGAAGCAGCCCTCCGCCATTGTCCCTCTCATCCCGCATGACACACGCCTCTTGCAGCCTCACACCTGCCCTGCTGCACGCACACCTCTCCCGCCTCTGACCCCCGCCTTGGGCCGCATGCTCGCCACCCCACCACCTGTCCCCGCCCCGCCCGATTGTGCGCTTAATCCTCCCCGTATCGTCCCCTTTTCGGCCCTACCTGCCCCGCTCCGTCCCCCGTCCGCGCTTGGCCCGTGACACACCCCTCCGCATCTGCCCCTGCCTCCCGACCTTCTTCGCCCCTACTCACCTGCCTGCATCGCCCTCCCGCTCCGCCCATGCCCGCCCCGCAGGCGAGGGCATCCACACGGCCATGATGAGCGGCAAGGCGGCCGCAGAGGTGCTGCTGGCGTGCCGCAAGGCGGGCGACTACAGCAAGCGCTCCACCCGCCTCTACCACCAGCGCTGGATGGAGCTGTTTGGCCACGACTTCAAGCTGGTGAGGCTATGGCATATAGCGTGTGTGCGCCCCTGCCCCCTCCCCTGCAGCGGTGGGGTGCCCTGATCATCGACCGCAACTTCACGCACAGCAACTTCCCGCAGACAGCCAGGGATGTTTGCATACCTACAGCACGCCTTGTCCGATAGCCGGGCCCCCACATTATTGCGCTGTGGAGTGCCAACCCTTGGCCCCCCTGCTCTTGTGCAGACCTGAGCCGGCAGGTCCCTGTTTTGCCGCACGCTTGCATATATTATGTGATCTGCTCCTCCCAAACTTCTTTCTTCTTTTGTTCAATAACTCCTTCCCGCAGTCCCAGAAGGGCGCCGAGCTGATCTGGCGGTACCCCATCCTGCTGGATGCATGCGCCAACGAAGTGAAGCGCAAGGGGGACACGATGATGGTCAAGTGGGCCGAGGTGCGCCACGCTGTGCCTGCTGTGCCTGCTGTGTCGTGCTGCGATGTGCTGTGCCTGCTGATGTCGCGCTGTGCTGTGCTTTGAAAGGTCGTGAGCAATGCCATGATGTCGCAAGTGGGCAGAGGTGTGTGGGGCAGCGAGGGAGGGCAGGTGGGGAGGAGGGAAGAAGGGGAGCCAGGGGAGAGACGGCGCGAGGTCCCAGAGTGGACAGTCCCAGCATGCCTTCCCTCTGCCATCCTTTCCCCGCCCTCCTGCATTTCCCCACGCCTTCACTAACCTACAAGTCGCGGCCAGCACGCGCCCCGACACCCTTCCTCCTGGCATCATTTCAGCCCATGCTACCCCTCTCCACGCACCTCCCGACCCCTTGAAATGCTGTGACCTGTGTGCCCTCCATGCCTCCCCTCCCACTGCAACACAGGTCATGACCAACAGTGCGGGGGATTGGCTGGGCTGGGCAGGGGGTGTGGGCTGCACTGGTGTGGGTGTGGGATGCACTTGTGGCTTCGAGCTGGTGATGGTGCGCACGTTTTGGTGGCTGCATGCAACCCAGCATGCAAGCATTCCCCACTGCTGCTTATTACATCACACCCGCTGCTGCCCCTCCCCTGCCCTCGCCCCTGCTGCAGTGCGGCCCAAGACCTACTTCCTGCGCCCCGACGTCGCCATCCCACTGGGCTTTGCGCTCATCCGGGAGCTCTGGCAGCAGAAGGTGGGTGCCGTTGAGAGCCAAAGGGTGCTGCTGTGTGGTTGTGCCGCTGATGGGCCGGTGGCAGCGTGCGGGGCGGCGGGAACGTCGGCTCGTCGGGCGGCGCCTGCCTGCCTGCCCTGCATGAAACCTAAACCAGCACCTGCTGCCTCTCTTGTCTAGCCTACTTACTGCTACCCAGCTCGTGGCTGCTCGTGGCTGCAGGTGATGGGGCGGCCCGACGTGTACGTCATGCCTCCCGAGGCGACCACCCACGTGCACATGAAGTGAAGAGCTCGCGTTGGAGCGCCTTCAAGAGAGTGCGTTATGTGAAGCAAGGCGTGGCACAGCACGGCTGCCTGCGCTCACATGCAGGCGCAGGCGGTGAGCCCCCAACGCTCAGCTCTCAGCCTGTTATGCGCTCGCACGCCTAGCAAACCCGCTGCCTGGAGCTACCCAGCTTCATGCGTCACGCCCAGCTGCACGCACCTGAACATAGCTCACGACACTCAAGCCCTCAGTTGAGACCACACTGCCAGATGCACATGCACTGCTCACCCACTCCGTCCCACTCCCACTTCCCCTGCCTCACGTTCTGTTCTTACTAGTGTTGCCTCTGCCCGATCCCCTAAGCCGCAACCCACGCAAGATCTCCTGATGCACCATCCAACTGAAATTGCTGGCCCAATACACGGTCCACCTCCCCTGTTTGGAATGCATTCGTCCGATTTCCAGTTTCAACCCAACACATTTAATTACTCACCCCCACAACCCCTGCCCGATAGTCCTTCCCTCACCTCACTGCTTCCGATGCTGCACGCCATGCACTGGTGCCTGCCCGGCCAGCGGGCAGCACCACTTTAGCCTCATGTAACGGCATGCCTAATCTTCGGCCAGCAGCGCAGGCGCAGCTTCGAACTAGTACACTGCTGTGCCACGCCGCCCGTGCTTGCCACATTTGGTTGAGTGAGCGCGCTGCTGTGCCGTGCCCACCCACAACCCCCGCCGCGGGAGCCCTGCGTGTCTGCTCTGCCACCGGTAGTGCCACTGGTACCGCAGCTGCAGGGTGAGGGGTGCAGGTTGCGTCTGTGACGCTCGTGAGCCCAGAAGAGTCCAGCAGGAGGGGGTGCCTCTAATGGGGAGCGGGGGTTCACATTTGGCAGGCTGCCAACCTGGCGTGCTGCTTCCTGCACACGGCCAGGCCAAATAGCAAGTTTCCCACGCCCGGCTACGGGCTGCATAGCCAGTTGGCGCCTTTGCACGCAGCAAAGTGCCTGCCGCCCCATGGATGTTGGACGATGCTGACGTGGCAGTGTTGGCTGTGTTGGACGTGTGTTTGGACACATTATGTTCATTCCTGTCAGGCTCGCCAGCCCGTCATTTTGCCTCCAAATCGCTAGAGATGTGGGGCCTCTTGGCAACAGCAGCCGTGGTGCTCTTCGGTTATTGGCTGAGCAGCCCACCGATTGCCCTACCTCCAGGGGAGGAGGCTGAGCAAAGGCCTGCTCCCTACACTGAACGAAGGCCTGCTCCTTACGCCTACCAGTACCCTGCGTTCAAGCGGCCCGAATATAGCACGAGACCCAGCAGTGGCGGCGGCAGCACCGGCGTCTGCAACAACGCCAGCGTCGGCCTCGCCCCCACCCGGTCAGCTGCACGCCGCCCCCGCCGCCTGTTTGGCGAGTTCCAGTGTGCCGGGTGCAGACGCACCTGGTCCTCCGCTTTCTCTTGGGAAGGCATGGGGCAGCAGTGCAAGGGGTGCGGCGAAATGACGCAGCCACACACGCAGCGGCGGCTGGAGCCTCGGGCCGGTGACGAGCATGGGGGGCCACCACATGAGCAGGCGCTATGTGAGATGTGCATCACCCTGGGCCGGCCTTGCTGGACGGTGGCATAGCTGCTGTGCTTTGGTAGTGGGCTTTTGATTCTGAGCTCCGCGCCCTCCTGCCTGTGCCTCCTCACCTCCCGTCTGACTCAACCTGCTCACTTTGTAGCACCCCGTCCGCGTGCTCATGGCAACTTCCCCCTGGCCGGTGCTCGAAACCTCGCCTCAATGATTAGATGCTGACCAGTGCATGCCCAGCACCACCGCTTCTACTGATGTAAATGGCACGCCTGGACCGCACAGGCTCAGCTTCACAAAACCAGACTGCCATGCCACGCCACGTCACCTGGTGTTTGCCACCGGGGTGTGCACGAGTGTAGTGTGCTGTTGTTCACCTTGCCACAACGTGCATGCCGCAGTGGCGGGCCGAGCGTTGCATGTTGCGTATTCAAGCCAGCGACAAAAAGCAACGGAAGCAAGCGGCTCGTGAGGCCGGAAGAGCAGAGCAGGAGGGGCAGCCAGGGGGTGCCAGCAGCATGAGAGGGGGTGCAAAGCCTTCAAAACAAACGGCAGCTCTCATTTGACGCAGACAGCGGCACTCGCTCTGCGGATAAGAAGGGCATGAAATGGGCGCTGAGGGTGGTCAGCGCTGGGAACAGACAGGTAGGATTGGGGGGGAGGCAGTGCTCGAAATCGCCAGGCGGGGAGATGGGCGCACTAGGCGTATTGCGTGCGTGGCAGCGGTGGGAGGGGTACATCCGGACTGGGCAAGCGGGGGTCGGAGCAGAGGAGAGAGGAGAGGGGAGGAAGTAAGTACACAAGGTGGCAGCAGCATGCCGGCGGGGAGTGCTCTGCGAGGCTTCTGCCATGCTGGCTGGCGGGCTCGTAGCCGGCCAGCTCAGCGCAAGCGCAGCGCAGCGCAGCCCAGCGCAGGGTGACGCCCTCAGTTCCAGCCCTGCTCCGCATCGGGGTGGGTCCCCTCCAGCGCCTCCATCTCGTCCTCGGGCACCAGGCTGAGCTCGCCGCTGGACACGGGCTGGCGGGAGTCGTTGCCGGCGGCCCAGGAGGCGTAGTCTGCCGACAGCTGCTGCAGGAAGCGGGGCACCGCCGTGTCCAGCACCTTTGCCATCACCGCGCAGCCTGCAGGCGGCCAGTTGGGAGGGGAACATTGGAGCAGTGAGCGGGAGCAGAAGGATCTGATGAAGCGGGCAAGGGTGCCCTCTGTGAGTTGACGTTGCGGGGTAGATGGCAGGCTGGCAGCGGCAGAGAGCGTGGGGGACTGAAGCAGGGCAGCAGGACAGCGTGCTTGCGTTGCAGTGCGGCAGCGGCAGCACGGGCACGGTGCCAGCATTGTGCTGCCCTGCTGGCCGCACGTGGTGCTGAGCTGGCACACCCCAGGCTCTGCCCCTGCTGCACCAAACACCCTCCTGCCCAGCCCACCTGTCCGCTCGATCGTGGAGGTGGGCAGCACAAACCAGCGGGGCACCTGGAGCTGCACCTGCAGGGGTGAACCAGCAAGTGCGCGGCGGAGGCGGGGCGGGCAATTAGAACGGTTCGGGCCACGACGGCAGGCAGGTAGGGGCCGGCCGGGCGGCAAGCAATGCACACGGCAAGGGCGGCACCACTGCAGCCGCCAAGCCGCCCCGGCAAGGTGCGAATAAAGCAGGGAGCATTTTTGTTCCATGTCTCACACAACAGCACGGCCTAGTCATGGCTACACGTGGGGAGGGCTGCGGTGTCCGCTCCACAATGCAACGGGCTCGGCAGGACTTACCGGCCGGCAGGCAGGCAGGAACACACACATCTCACCACCCAACACTACTACATGAAGCAGCACACCTGTGCACACCCGCACGTGCCCACCTGTATGAATGTGTCGCTGACGAGCTGCTTGCCGCTGCCGCCCCCTGGCGCCTCCTGCCAGCGCACCACATTTGTCATGGTGGCGTCACACCGCTCATTCACTGCCTCCACCGTTTTGCTGCCCCGCAGCTGCGGCGGGCAGGGGGGATTGATTGTGTGTTGATTGAGTGAGTGAAGGCGGAAGCAATGGTATGAGTGACTGAACGGCGGCACGAAACTGAAACTGCTCCTTCACAGCCTGGAGAAGCGCCCTCCTTTTCTCCCCAGGCCCGCCCCACCAAGCCAACGCTCCGCCTTGGTTTTCGGCACAGCTGCACGGTGGGTCCCCACTCCTGCACAGTGACCAACACACGTGCCCTCCCTTCCACCCCCGCTCCTTCCATAGCGCTCCCTCCCTCCTCAACCCGCCCACCCCCCACCTTGGTCGACAGCAGCCGCACGGTGGGCCCCCGCTCCTGCACGGTCACTGACACAGTAATGACCGGCTCCACTTCGAGAGAGAAGAGCTTGAGGCCGCCCACATAGCAGCGGAAAGTGTCATCGTCCAGCCGCTCGATGCGCTGCGCGTCCAGCACGCTGTATTGGCTAGCAGGCAGGACCATGTACTCGGCTGCAGGGCGGGAGGGTCGAGGGCGAGTGGGTGGGGATGGCGGGTGGGCTGGCGAGCCAGCAGAGGTATCCGCTGCTTGCTGGCATTGCTGCTGCCCCGCCCTTCGCTCGGCAACTGGTCTCACCTAAGGGACGCCCCGCCTCGGGCACATCTAGCGCCGCAGTCTTAGAGGCTTGCAGCACTGCCACCCGCTTGCCTCCCGCTGCCAGGCGGCTGCCGCTGCCGCTGCTGCTGCCACCAGCGGGCTGCAGGTGAGCGCCTGGCGCCGCTGCATCTGCTTCCAGCTGCTCCGTCTCTGCTGCCGCGCGTGTCACCAGGCTGCTGGGGGACGCCCGCAAGCAGGGCGAGCGCCCAAGTGGGGAGTGTCGTGGTAGCCGGTGCTGGGGAGCTGCTGACGCACTCCCAACGCGTGCTGTGAATTGTGAAGCCACTTTGCACGCCATTTGTGCCCCTGAAAGCCGCGGGCGGTGCCGCACCAAACCCAACCCGCGAATTAGCTACAAGCGATAGCGTGCAAGGTCCAGGATTGCGCAGGAAGCACCCTGACAATGATGCCGCTCCGGAAGCGAGCCGCAATTGGCGCCATCCTGCAATCTCCTGCTGCGCCTGCTGCGCTCAGCCCCCGTGTCCATGAGACGAGCTTTGAGAGAGCCCATCGGGCTCACCGATTGCAGTGTAAAGCCTCCACCTGGCTGTGCCAACCGAGCTGCGGGCTGTCGCTTGCAAGCACCCCTCACTTGCGGGGCCACCCCTGCGCCTCTCCAGCTCTCCCCACCGCTGCTCAGCCGCTGAGGACGTCATCCTTTTTCGTGGGCTCAACTTGCCCCAGGGCGTCTCACGCTCCCGTGCACTCTTCGGTCGGCACTGTGAGATGGGGGCTTTTTCCGCAGCTGCCCGCTCGAGCGGCGTCTGCAGCACCAGCTACAGCTGCGCAGATGCACCATGGGTGCGGCAGGCCCCGCGCCAGCGGCATTTTCAACAGCAGCGGCGGCACTGCCGTCTCCCGCCACAGGCAGCGGCAGGTGCGGCGGCGGCAGCAGCTGCCTGGCACCCAAGCCCACCGCAGCAGCTGGCACAGCCACCGCTGGCAGGCCCGCAGCAGCAGCAGCAGCAGCGCCAGGGCTGGATAGCAGCACCCGGCCAGCATCAGCGGCGGCGGCGACCGGTGTGCCACAGCTTTGGTGAGAACCTGCGGCGGCTAGCAGGCGGCGGCCAGCGCTCGGCAGAGGACCAAGGCAGCGTGAACGGCAGCATGGATGGGGCAGGCAGCGCTGGGGATGGGCAGCCGCAGCCTAGCGTGTGGAGCGACTGGCAGGGTGAGCGACGTCTGCCTGGGGGTACCTCGGGGGAAAGGCGTAGGTGGGATGTGTGGGCGTGTGCGGCGGCGTGTGCGGGACGATGCTGCTGCCTGCCATCTCCGCACCCCACTGCTCTGCTGCATGCCACAGGTGTCCTGCCATTGCATGGCCTGCCTGGTGCCTGCTGGCAACTGGTCAGCACCTGCAGGATGGGAGGCAGGGGTGGCTTGGGGTGCAGGAGACGAACCAGCTTCCCTGGTCTGTGTGTCCAACCACCTCCCCTCGAGCTTCATCCACCCGCCTGGCAGTGCCCTCCTGCTGCGCCTCTCCTTCACGCCACACCTCCCTTCCCTCCCTTCCCTCGCTACCCTCTGTCGCATTCTTCCCAACCTTTCTCTTCTTGACCTCACTTGCTGTCGCCCGGACCTGCCTCACCCTGCCTGCCACGCCTCGCCTGCCAGCGGAGATCTCTAGTCAGCTCATGCGTCAAGGGGACCACCGCTGACTTCCTGACGCAACATGCTTGTGCCAACCCGGCATGTCCTGTGCAGCTGAGATGTCTGACCAGGACTGGGAGGGGTGGGAGGGCATCAACATTGCTGACCTGGACGACCTGAGCGAGGTGCGCTGACCTGGCGTGTGCTGACCTGGCATGCACAGGCCGCAGCAAATGGGTGGGCCAGGAGGCGTGCACGCAAAGCAGCAAGGCCGCAGGGCCGGGCAGCAGCCTCCCTGGCTGGCGGCCAGGTCCATGCCGCCTGGTCCTGTGCGCTGCCGCCCCCTGCACATCCTGCATCTGCCCTCGCATGCTGGCACCCGCTGCGGTCCTGGGGCACTGCTGCCAACGCCCGGTTTCAGCCAGCCTCCCTGCAGCGATGGCAACTGCTGAGCCCCCTAGGTGGCAGCTTTCTGGGTGCTGCTCCTCCATGCCCATGCTGCTTTCTGTGCGTGCTCCCGGCAGGTGGCTGAGCTTCGAGAGCAAGTGATTGAGCGGCGGCGCATGCGGGCGGGCAAGCGACGGAATGTGCGAGATGAGTACATGCGGCCCATTGTGGATGCTCAGGTGGGTGCAGGCCTCCAACAGGCGGAGGACAGTGTGGGTGGGGAGTGCATGTGGATTGAGAGGGCCAGAACAGGAGGTGGCACGCACACCCCAGACATCAAGTTGCCGCCAGGCTGTCGGGCGCCGCCACCCTTGCAGGGCGTTGCGCGTCTGGCATGCCCGCCCGATGTGTGTGTGTGCCTGCTGGTGCACCTGCTCGCTGCTGCTTCCAAGCTGTCCACGTACTACCCTCGCAGGGCTGTGTGTGTGTCCGGCGTTCCCACCTCAAATTGTGTGTGCCTTCTGGTCTCCCCTCTACCCCCTGCAGGGCATTGTGAACCGGCTGGCTGTGGACGAGGCGGAGGTGGAGGAGCGCGTGTTTGTGGAGGCAATCACCAACCAGTACGAGTCGAGAGAAGCGGTGAAGTACGTAGGTGAGCAGGGGCAAAGGGAGTTGAACGGGGCAGGCAGTCGATGGAGGCTGAGGGGCATGTGTTGTTGTTGGCGGCAATCAGCAGCCGGTATGAGTCGTGATGGGCAATGGAGTACTGGATGAGACGCACCGTATGGAAACCGGAAGTCGGATGGGGCTGTTGCAGCAGGCCAGCCAGGCAGCGCAGGGACATGCATCTCCAGGGGATTGGCAGTGCAGCGCAGCGGCCGGCACAGTCGGCCGAGCGCGGCGGGCAGGCACTGCTGCGTGCCCTCCCGTCCTCCGTGCCCCCTCACTCCCCCGTCTGCGGCATTCCCGTGCTGCCCACTGACCCACCGCCGCGACCCCCTGCTGCCCCCTCACCCGCCGCCGCGACTCCCTGCTGTTTCTTCAACCCCTGCTGCCCCTTCACCCACCGCCGCCAGCCCACGCTGCCCCCTCGTTCGCCCTGCAGGCGCGCTCGTGGCCATCCCACTGGTTGTGGGCTTTGTGCTGTCCCGCGCGGTGGCTCAGCCGCTGTGGGGGTACGCTGAGACGCTCAACCCCGCGGCCTTTGCCACCACTGAGAACCAAAAGGTGGAGGGGGCACACGAGCTGCACATAGAGGAGATGCGGCTGCGGCTGGTGAGTGGGGGTGGAGGAGAGCGGTGCTGGTGCAGGGCATGTTGCGCCACTGGTGGAGGGGGGAGAGCTGAGAGATGTGCACAGCTTTGTATGTTTGATCCCTTCCTGTCTTCGTGCCTGCCCCGTGAGAGATGTGCACAGCTTCGTATGTTTGATCCCTTTCTGTCTTCGTGCCTGCCCCGTGGGCTGGTCCAGGCTACTCATGAGAGAGAAATTGAACACGTGTACACTCCAGGTCAAGTTTCATCTGTTCCTCATTCCAACGTGCCCTGGGCCCCACCACCACCTGCAGGCCTCCCTGGGCCAGTCCCACCCGCTGCTCAGAACGCATATGCAACGTAACAACGCATCCATTTTTGTTTGATGCAGGAGGCGTCCCTGGGCCAGTCCCCGCCGCTGACGGACGAGCAGCTGCACTGGCACTTGCACAAGCGGGCAGTGCACCTGGAGGGCGAGTTCCGAGAGGATAACAAGCGGGCGCTGCTCAACGTGGTGTCGGGTGAGCGTGTGGCCGCTCCGCTTGGCACACGTTTTGCAGGGCGCGGAGCAGGGTGTTCCGCCTTGAGGCGGTGTTGGAGGGGGCAACCTGCGGGCGCTGCTGCCCCGAGTGTGGGCTTGTGTGCCAGTGGTGTTGAGCATGGTGTCATGCCTAGCTGGGGCAGGTGGTGGTCCTTCCACCTCCTGCCGCCTCGCCGTCCAGCTGCCTCCTCCTCCACTGCCCTCGCCCGTGTCTAATCACTCCAATGGTTTTCTCACTCACTTGCCTATGCTTCCCTTTCCCACCCCCCCTCCGCCCCTCCCTCTCTCGCTGCAGCCCTCACCTCTGCCCCTGCCTTCTTCGCCACGCTCGCCCGCCCCTCCTCACATCCCGATGCTTTCCCCACTTTCTGCTTTTCCAAACTCCCCGCCCTCCCTCCCTCCCGCCCTCCCTCCCCCCCTCCCTCCCCCCTGTGCAGACCTCACCTCTGCCTCCGTCTTCTTCGCCATGCTCGCCCGCCAGGTGCCCGAGCGCCAGATCCTGTTCCGCACCATCGGCCGCGTGTTCACCGGCCTCTCCGACACCGCCAAGGCCTTCCTCATCATCCTCATCACGGGTGGGTGGGGCGGGCAGGGCGTGTGCGCGGGCTTCGAGTCAGTCCGGCCAGATGTGGGGATGCAAGGACGTGTGGTCTCGTGGGCACCGCCAAGGCCTTCCACTCTACCCTGCCACCCTGCTACCCATGATCCCACACCGTCACCTGGCCACCACAGGCATCCTCTGGACACTTAAGGTTCTGCGCCACCCTCTCCATTCCACATTGAACCCAGCTCCCCACCTTGCTCCCTCTGCTCTCTCCTCTACTCCCCCCCGCAGACATCCTGCTGGGCTACCACTCCGAGGAGGGGTGGACCGCCACCCTGCGCCTCTTCTCTGGACACTACGGCCTGGAGGCGGAGGTGCGGTACTGCCTGCGCACCAGCACTGTACTGCCATGTGACACGTCGCAACATGTGGCCTGGTTCAAATGCGCTGCGCCCCTTCCCAAGGCACTCAGCAGGCTGGAGCCGCAGGCAGCGCTGAGCCGCATGCTGCCATGTGGCACTGTGCTGCGCACTGCAGGTGTATGGAATGCGCCTGGCCACTTGCCGCCCTTGAATGCTCTGCCTGCACCCCTGAGCTGCCCCCCCCCCCCCCTACTTTCTTCCCTACCTCCACCGCAGGACGAGGGCCTCAAAATTTTCGTGGCCACCATCCCCGTGCTCCTCGACTCCCTGTTCAAGGTGCGCTGGCTGTCTTGGTTCAGCGGGTGGGCCCCCCTGGTTTCAGCACATGCGGGGCAGGGAGGCAGGGAGCATGCAAGGGTGGGACCAGCGCGGGGAGCGGCGCGCCTGCCTGCGCGCCTGGTCCCCCTGTGCCACGTCATTCCACCTGCCCTCCATCCTTCCTGCCTGCATATCTGTTGCCCTTGAATTCCTTCCCACCCTGTGTGTTTGCTCCCAGCAGGTCTGGATCTTTGTTGGCCTCAACAAGGAGGACCCAGCGGCAGCAGTGACCCTGCGGCAGATGGACCGGCACTAAAGAGGCTGAATTCAGTCATTTCATTGCGGTTTGTTGACATTCTCTGTCAACTGTATCGAGTCAGTAAAGTATCAAGAGAGACAAAGTATCGAGGAGAGGCAGGCGGGGGACAAGGCGGGAAGCGGGGGCGGCAGTGCCAGGTAGGACCCTGCCCGCTCTCGCGCCGTCTCATATGGTTTGGCGGTGGTGGTGACGACGGTGCTGGGTGGCTAGGACTGGGCTTGCACCTGAGCATGTCATTGTTCCAAACCATCAACGCCTAGGAAGGCCAGGATGCACCGTGCTGGCCGCCACGCACTGCCGCCACAGCGGCCTCAGCGTGCTGCCTCAGGATAGACGCAAGTCGGGCGCTGCTGCTGTGGAGCAGGCATAAGGGCAGGAAGGCTCCTCTAACGCACATCCGTCCTGCCCCTATATTTTAATCCAGGTGTTCTGGGAGCTGCCTTGTGCCAGGCTGTGAAAGTGGGGTTTGAGCGTCAAGTAACCTCACGGGGGCGCCGTCTGCCCCCGACGCCGGCGGGCCAGGGTGGCAGCTGCAGCATTGAGTTTCCTGCCTGGTGGGGCCCTCACCTGTATCAGCCGCTGTTTGGTGTCGGGATGAATGTGAAGAAGGTGACGGGGGGAAGGATAGATAGGGTACGCGACTGAGTGATGGCTGCCTTGCTGGCGCCAGGTGAAGGGGAGCGGCAACCAGCACGAAGCCGCACTAATCATTTCCAAATCCCCTCGAATCCTGGCACGATGGCACTCAAGCGCGTGCGTTTCGCAGTTGAGGAGGAACGCTGCGAGCACTGCTCACAAAGTTGTCAGAAACTCAGGCAGCAGCAGCGCACGCTTGACACCGCGCTGCGACTGCAGAGGTGAGGCTTTGGAGGCTGGTTTCGGCGGTGCCTTGGCGGGCCTTGGCGGTGCCGGCCCGGCTCAGGGGGCGCGCGCGCAGGGTTTGCAGGAGCCGAGCCCGATGCCAAGCCGCAGGTCAGCTTCCAAGCTGCTCCACCGCTCTGCTCTTCAGGATGGCGGAGCAACGGGTGCAGGATCTGCGGCAGCAGCTGCATGATTGCGAGCTTGAGAAATCACAACAGGCGGCCCAGCTGCTCCAGCTGCGGTATGACGTGGAGGAGGCGAGGGGACGGCTGGAGTCTGAGCGCAGCAGCAAGCGCAGGCGGGACGAATTGGATGTGGAACACGTAACTTACGTGGAGCGGCTGGGGGGGCAGCTGGCTGACTGCAAGGATCAGCTGCGAGAGTGCGAGGATAAGCTGGCCAACGCGCAGGCAGAGAGGCGCCGCAGCTCGGGAGGCTCCCATCCGGCAGGGGAGCGCCAGCAGCAGCAGCCCCAGCATCAGCAGCAGCAGCAGCAGCAGCAGCAGCAGGAGCCGCCTGCCGGGGGTGCTGCAGAGGGAGGCGCTGGCAGCGGCGGCGCCGCCGCGGCCGAAGAGCCTGCTCCGGTCGAGCTGGCGCAAGGTGAGGCCGGGCTGAATGCTGAAATGCTAAACTTTTTGCATAGGCTCAAGTTTTGCTGTGTGGAGGTCAAACCAGCAACGCTCTTGCGATGTTCAGCTCTCACTGATGGCTTGAGCCCTCATGGTGTGCATGGTGTGCAGGCGGCGCTGCGCCGGCAGCTGCGGGCGCCTCTGGCGCCAGCGAGGAAGCGCCGTCATCCGCGCTAGGTGAGGGGCTGTGTTGGAGCGCTTCCTCTGCACCCAGCGGCTGTGCGATGCAGGCGCAGCGAGGCTGAAGGCGGGTTTCCTGCTGCGCATGTTGCCCGTGAAACGCCCCTGTTGGGCGTTCTATCGGAGCCCACCGTGTTCTGCACCCCTTGCCATGCACATGCAGGCACCAGCGATGCTGCTGGAGTGCTGGTGGGTATCCATGAGGGCCTGCCAGTGCCATACCAGCCTACTCAGCAGAGGCGCAAGCACTCGCCTGACACCACGGATGGCTGACCGCAGCGTGCTGGTGGCGCCGCCAAGCCGAGGCGGAGAGGGGCCGGCAGGAAAGCAGCGCTTCTGTTGCTGCCGTCGCAGGCGCAACTGCTTAGCGAACGGCAATGCGCTGCCTGGTGGGATCAGCAGCGGGCAGAGCTGCCAGGGAGGCGCAGGTCACACCCGTGTGGCTGCCCATAGCGCTGGCTGCGGCACGCGGGAACAACTCTAGGGGAGATGGCACGCAGCTGAGCAGGCTGCCTGCGGTGCCTGTTTGAGTGCGACCAGTAGGGCTGGCGGCCTGCTCTGCTCTCTTTGAACATGTCAACCGACACAATACAACAACGTTGCATCAAGAGCAGGCGATGCAGGGGCAGCGTAGGGTGGATACACTGAGGGGCACCGACCAGCATCAGGGTGGGGTGGAGCAAGCGGCTGCATTTCCCCCAACGGGCGGGCCGCCAGTAGTGCCGGCACCGGTACCGCCCGCTGCCGCCGCCAGAGGCTGATTTGTTGGAGTGAGTGCCTGTTGTCCCACCAGGACAACCCATGTCAGGCGTGTCGGCGGCGGGCTTACGAAATTCACCCGTGCCCAAGCAACACATGCCAATGTTGAGGGAATTAAAAGGCGACCCAAACGCGAAGTTCACACGGGCCTGCTTTGCCTGCTGCCCGCCTGCCCGCCAGTCCAATGGTGGTGAGCTCAACCAGGCCCTCTTTCGGCCGCCGAGAACAGCGCAACTGTTCATACTTGCAGCGAGCAGTCGTGAGAAGCAGCTCGCCCACGATGTCCGGCACTTGGGTGCTCCCGGAGAAGTATGAGGAGGGGCTGCTGAACGAGAAGGGCGAACCCCTGAGCAAGAGGTGAGGGATTGTCTGGCGGGCATGCAGGCCCCGATGCTGCAGTGCGAGCGGCTGTGGCGGTGGACGGCTACAGGCTCACATGCGCCCGTGTTGCGCCCTGCAGCGAGTTCAAGAAGCTTCATAAGGCGGCTTCGAAGGAGAAGGAGATGGCAGAGAAGAAGGTGGGCCTGGCTGCAGCAGCGGCGGCGCGCGTGCCCGCCCCGCCGCTGCCGCTGCCGCCGCCGTCTTCCCTTGCTCCCTGCACACCTGCTCCTGCTTTGTGTGGTCGAGGCGATGCTCTGCTGTCACTGCTGCGTCTGGGCGCTTACCCCTCAGGCCCTGCTCACGTGTGCATGCACACGCATTGGTGCCATCCGCCGCTGCAGGCCAAGCAGGCGGTGGAGGCGGCAGAGCGGGCGGCCGCCAAGGCAGCAAAGGGCGACGCCCCTGCTGCCCTGGAGGACGACTCAAATGAGGAGACAGATCCCACCAAGTACTTTGAGAACCGGGTGAAGACGATCACGGCAGCCAAGGCGCGGGGGGAGAACCCGTACCCTCACAAGTTCCACGTCAGCACCCAGCTGCCCGCCTACGTGGCAAAGTACGCCAGCCTGGATCCCGGCCAGCAGGTGGGTGCACCCTGCGGTGGGTGCTCGGCAGCAGGGGCTGGTAGGTGGCAGTCAAGGGAGGCAGTAGGAGGCAGCACTGGCTGGAGGAGGTGGCTTCAGCGGCAGATTATGACGGTGCTGCTGCTGTTGAGGTTCTAGGCGGGACACTGCTGCTGGCTCGCATATGTTGGGTGCTGCCATTCGGCAGCGGTGTGCCAGCGTAGCCGTGGGCGAGGGTCCGGGGGATGTGCCGCAGCCAGGAGCTTGGGTGGCAGTGTGTGCGCGCTAGGGGTACCCGTGTGGCTGGCAGCGGTGGTGCGACAGACGAGGCCAGCCTCCTGGCTGACCCGACAACTGCCACCTTGCATATTTCCTTGGGGGCAGCCCTGCTACTCACCATGCTCCGCCCTGCAGCTGGCTGGGCAAGCGGTGAGCCTGGCGGGTCGTGCCAATCCACGATTGTCACGAGCCTGGCAAACAGTGTGACCGCCCCAGACAGCCTAAACCAGTTTTCAACCTGTCCCGCTCGCAGCTGGCTGAGGAGGTGCTGACCCTGGCGGGGCGCGTGGTGCGCAAGGCCGCCTCTGGCGCCAAGCTCATCTTCTTTGACCTGCGCAGCGAGGGGGCCAAGATCCAGGTCATGTGCGACGCGCGGTGAGCCAGGGCTGGGTGCGTGTGTTGCAGTTTGCTTTATAGTTCCGTCTCATGTGGGTGTGAGGGCATGGCAAGTGAGGGGGCCAAGATCCAGGTCATGTGCAACGCCCCGGCGAGCCAGGGCTGCGTGCATGGTTCTACCTTTAGTCTGTGGTGGGTGTTGGGGCATGAAGGAAGGGGATGTACTGCCAGCGGCACGTAGCGTGTGCATCAGCGCAGAGCGGCGCTCCTGCCGGTCATGGCAGCTGATGAGCTGTCGCCATCATAAGCAGCGGCGGTGAGGCCCCAAAGCCTGACTCACCGCCCGCCTACCGGCATCTGCCCCCCTGCTGCCCACCACCCCTCTCCGCCGCTGTACACCTCTACTACTCATACACCCGCATAAGCATGAGCCTGCCAACCACCCCCTCTGCCCTGCAGCAACTTTGGCGGCGAGCTGGCCGACTTTCAGCGCCTGATGAACAGCGTGAAGCGCGGCGACATCGTGGGCGTCACCGGCTTCCCCGGCAAGTCCAAGCGCGGCGAGCTGTCGGTGTTCCCCACGGCCCTGCAGGTGGGCAGGGCGCATAGGGGCGCGGGTTGCGTGGCGAGGAAAAGAACGGGAGGAAGGTGGGAAGGGCGGGGAGCTGTCGGTGTTCCCCACAGGCCTGCAGGTGGGCAGGGCGTGGGGGTGACGAGGGTGTAGATCAAATAGTGAGGGTGTAGAGGCGAGGGAGGGGAGGGGGGGCAGGGAGGGCAGCTTGTCGGCAGCATGCGCCACAAACGTACTCTTTCCACCTGGTCAT